>DF239415.1:156594-208091 GCA_000507305.1 Breviolum minutum Mf 1.05b.01 | reverse complement strand
CCTGAGGCAATATGAGCACCCGTGATGAGCTTTCACGGTGACACAGTTTTGGACTTTTCTTGTCAGAAGCAAAAGAGCCTATTAGTTGAGATTTCTTTGTAGGGCATAGTTGAGCTTGNTAGTTGAGCTTGTGGACTGATAAAGTCTTGGCCAAGGTAAGATTTTTCTTACGGTGTCTCATTGACGCAGTGTGAACACCACATTAGATGTCCCGCGGTGTAAATTAGAGCCAACATAGGGAAAAACTTTTAGTGCCTCCGCTGCTTTGCCTATTGTGCGTCATTACGCAGTAGATGACTCTTCTTTATGAATTTGTGCCTGTGTTTTTCTTTTGGAGGTACAGTACAGTATATTGAAGAGTCTAATATCTACTTGTGTTTTGTCGTATGTAGGCTCAAGAGAGGATTGGTTACTTGACCGAATCTGCGAGTCTAAAAAGGACTGCTGGGATAGTATAAGACGTACTAGTTATCCCTACCAATAGGTAGAACGCTAGTGCCACTCTTCAGGGGGGGGGTGGTAGCGAACCGCGAGCCGGGATCATATATGATCCACATGTACTTGCTTATGTATCAATTAGGTGTCCCTAAAACCCCACTGGTTTCCAACTACGATGAAGCACATTTGAAGGCAATTCTTGTTGAGGTTCCGAACTTCATCTTGAGACAAACCCATTTAGGATCAAACATCCGATAACAATCTTTTACTTGGTTATTGTTGTTGTTGTTGTTGCTGCTGCTGCTGCTGCTGGTGGTAGATGATGGTAATAGTGATAGCCAATCCACCAAAAAACCATCAACATCAATGGACCTGACTTCATATCAAAGCTCACAATTTTTTTGTCAAATAATTTTGTCGTCCTACCAACCAACAACAAAATCTCCTGGAAAACACGGAGTTCACCTAATGAGTTCGCCATGGATTCATCATTTTTTTTGGTCACTTCTTTTTTCCATCCACCCAAAAAAAAATCAAAAGTTGAAGCATTCAGCAGGTAATCAACGGAGTTTTGTGTGTCTTTTTTGGCCTCATCCACTTGGAGGATCATCCCAGGATTTTTTTCCATGTGGTTAGGATCACCCCCCATTTGTAACCCATGGAGTTCGGCCATTTGGAAGGGGTTGTAACCCCAGGAATTCAGGACTTACTCACCCGTAGGTGCTAACTACTTGCTAAACGAGATGATCATCAAAGTAAGGTCTTATTAAAGGAATATCAACCAGTTTGGATCCCTTTTTTAAGGCCTTAGTTTTCCGAGGTTTCCGATGGCATTGAATTGGGGGGTGCCTGCCCCTAGATTCCCACCTAATGTCGTGAAGTCATTGGCAGATGATCCTCCAAGGCATCCCAACCCATCTGAGCCACGAAAAAAACCCTTCTTACTTTCCATGAAATCCTGGTTGTTTAATAGGAATTCCTTATATTGGCTTAGTAAAAAATCCCCACAATAGCCGGGTAGGAAATTTCATCCCCCAACAAATCCCCTAAACAACCGCCAGGGAAATTTTTTCGGGTTGCTCATCCTGGCCCACCTGTTTGTGGGCTGTTGCCCCTGCTTCGTGTAGGACTACGATTGGATAAAGGACCGGGTGGTGCAGCACCAGGACCACGACCCTTGGTGATAGAGCAGCTTTTCAACCGGAAGATTTTCCGCCAAAAAAATGGATGGATGCCTTGGAAACTGTGAGCAATGATCAAAAACCGTGGTGACATTTCGCTAGGTGAACATACAAAACCCCCACCATCTTTGAACACATCAAAAGCTCAACTTCCCCAAGGATCGAGCTTCTGAAGAAATTTTGTTGCGAGGGGAAAACCCTGAAGACTTTTGTTCGGTCATTACTCCCAAGGATTTTTTGGGGCTTTCGGAACAACTTGTCACTTTAGGATGACATCTGTTATGATAAGTTGGGTAGTAGATACATTCTCCAAGACACTTTTGAGTCGATGATCTTCCTTTTCTCAAGGTGGGGATATGTTAGTTTCCTGAAGGGAACCTTCCCTTTGAAGCTAAGTGTAAAAGACCAAGAAGAGCATCATCTTTCCTATGAACTTTTCATGATGTTAGGCTTCAGATGTAAGGGTTGAAGAAACATTTTTACTAGTGGGCCAGATCCTAAACGATGGATGTTTCCGAAATCATTGTCCCATGTTTGTTGTGTGTGTGTGTGGGGGTGGGGTCCAGATAAGTGATAGAATTGTGAAATGATATCTTTGTACAACTTTGAAACCATACCAACACACCCCCTTGCTTGTGGGTACTAACTACAATGTATGGAGGAGGTAAGAACTACCTGCTGATATAGAACTATTGTTGATGGTTCAGAAAGCCCAAGGCCAACCACCTGGGATGGTGCTAAAAACCTTGTAAATCATGGGGAAAAAACCTACCAACCTCAACTGGTGAGTTTGTTGGATTTCAGCCATCTCTCCGGTGTCTCTCCAAACCCTGCAAAAGCAGGATGCGCCTTTTGAGTCGAGTAAACCAGGTTTGCTTTAGGGAGGTTCCATACGGATGAACAGGTTTCACCTTTTGCAGGTTTGCCAAGGAATTTGAAACCATACAAACTTCACAGGTCCCGAACTTCATTTGGCATTTTTCGAAATGCAGAAAACAATCCATTCAAAATGACATTGATTTGGCATTGTTTTGAATGCCCCCTCTCCCAAAAATGGTTCCTTTTGACTTTTCACCCCTGCGTTTCATCAACTGATCACCTCTTTTAGGGCCGGGTCTCCCCACAGGGCTACGGGTACCGGTTCCAGAACTGGTTGTTCCCATGGCGCCACTTGGCACGATGCGACCTGCAGGGAAAAAACTATCCTCCCTGAAAGTAACATCTACCCTCTCTCAAAGTAACATACTGTTGATGGACGAAATCCTGCACCACCTGGTATGTATAAAACCTTGTAAATAATGCGATAAACTACCTATCAACTGGTGCAGGATTTTGTCCATCAACAGTAGCACCCAAACATGATGGTTTCCAATAGGAATCTCCCTTTCCAGCATGGTATTTTCGGGGGATGTTAGTTAGTTTAGAGAGGGTATAGGACCTAAAGTTAATGGATTGGTTGGAAAGACGACATAGTCGAGCTGGTGGTTGAACCACCCCATTTGAAAAAATATGGTTCGGGGTGAAAATAAAAACTATTTGAAACCACCACCTAGTAATGGATGGATGGCCATTACAAATCATCATTTATACTAATACCACTTACATTTGATGGATCAAAATCTTCCAAGATCTACGTATGATGACTTTAATGCAATCTGAAAAAACATCATCCTTCACCATGAGCGCAACCGGTTTCTAGCATCTTCGATGAACTTCTAAGTCAACGGCTAACCTGACTAAAGTGTTTATCAGGACAAGTACCCTCTCTGAAAGTAACAGCTCGCACCTAAAAATGGATGGTTGGAAGACGACATAAGTAGGGGTTTTTGATCACTGGCCCACTTGATAAAACTTCCCCAAAACGCATTTTTTTAAATGCCTTTTTTCAAGAATCAGATAGGTTGCTGATCGGTGTGAAAAGAGACAAGAATATCATCGCTTTCGGAGGGTTCCACACTCCAGTCTTATTATGAAACTAAAATACTAGTGGTGAAACAAGTTGCATTCTGAACAAATTTCCTGATTTTTTGGAACCCGAATCTACATGTTACAAGTTGTCCATTTTCAGCTTTACGTTTCATGAAAACTCTCAGGGGTAACTGGGCTACAAAAACATCCCACCAATAGAGTACTCATGAGACAATAATTTCCCATCATTTTGGGTCCATTTTCATCATCCTTTGTGAAGGGAAGAAATAAACACATCTTTTTTTTAAAATCACCAAAAAAAACACAAACCTCTCCAAGAAAGATCTAAAAAACATCACACCCAACACAAATCACCACCCAAAACAACACAACCTCCCGTTATCACAGCATCTCAGGTATCTGCCGAAAAAACAAACTCAAACCCCTCGAAAAAACCTTGACTTCCACGTAAGGTGCCAGAAACGCCTCAAATTTTCATCGCATTTGGGGGTGAAAAGGGGGCCCTTGGGGGATTGGCAGTGGCGAATGGATATTAAAAATCACTTGTGTGTTTTACAAGTCACCTTGGAAACTGGGTTTTTGACGGTATTTGTGAGGCCCAACAATGTCAAAGATGTGTGTTTCGCCCTAAGAATCAGCGATTGGATTCTCCAATGGAAGGGTAGATTGAACCTGTCTGTATAGCAGGGGAAAAGAGTCCAATTTTGAGGTGTTAGGATCTACAACTCAAAGAGGAAAGATCATTGACCAATGGTTGTTCATCCCTATGTCTTTTGAAAGGTGGAGAAAAAGGGCCATCACGTTTTCTGTGTGTTTTTTGAAGAGACAAGTTCACCAACGAAAAACTAGTTGGTGGTTTCAACCCATTTGAAACATATTAGTCAAACTGGATCTTTTCCCCAAATACGGATGACAATAAAAAATATTTGAAACCACCACCTAGTAAAAACTTCAACAAAAACCGGGAATTTGGGAGCCACGCAATTTTCTGTCATGTGACAGACCCTTGGTTTGCCTGTGTTTAACAAAACCTAACCAAAAAATCAACGGGCTTTGCCATGTTTCATGATGCATTTTCCATCGTTTTAATCCCATTTTTAACGTGATGTTTCTTTCCAATGCCGACAAAAAAGGGGCCATGAATCTTGCAAAACCTGTTTCAACCAATGGTTGGTTAGTGGTTAAGGCTAGTTAGCGGTTTACTATCCTTTCGGAAAGCTTCTTATGATAGAATCGATTCACGTATGATATAATGCAACACCTATTTTTTTTGAGCACAACTGGGTGGTTGGAACAGTTGGAAAAACATCAATCTAGTGCAGGTGTTGATCATGGCACCGGTTCACCCCAACACATAGCCTCCAGGGAACAAGTCCATATCCCCACGATTGGGCAAAGGACAAATCATTTTTGAAATGTATCTCTTGGAGGGGATATGTTCGTTTCCTGGAAGGCACTTCCTCAAATGAGTGTCTCCAAAAAGGAAGGATACAAATCCGATGGTTGATTTCGTTGGAAGCTGTATGCCTAGACATCTTTGACCACCAGGTAATTAGCTATTTTCAAGCAATCTGCGCATTTTTAGATCAACTCAAAAAATGGACCAACAAAATAATGCCTCATTCACCAACCTCATACCACCTCAATTTGGGGCCGTCTATTTTCGGGGGCGAACTGTTAAACTTCAGGAGCGTACATTAAAATATTTCACCAACCAGTCTCAGTTTCTTTGAACTAACCCATGAATTTCCATTACTTTTCACCACCATTTCTCACATCTTCGCTCGAAGTGCAGCCCTGGAGGCCCTGGACCACATCATCAAACGCAGCTTTCCATGCTGTGCTTTGCATGGAACTTGTGGAGACTTGGCAATTTCTTTTCAACGTTTCGATCACATCCTGAAAAGAACTGCTTCCTGCTTCTTTCTTGAATTTGACCCCAGTATTCTTCACGGAGAGGGTTCCAACTTCCAACCCATTGGTACTGCTTTGCCTTGCTTTGCTTGAGAACTACCTCTCCCTATCGAGGTCTTCCTACCAAGATTCTGCGCCTCATGGTTTGCAGAGAAGGTGCAGCATTGGGTCAATGGGCACGTTAGTTTTTCAGGCAGTGGATGGCAGTGGTACACATTCACCAACCCTGGATGCTGCTTGTTTCATGCTAAGAAAAAAACTAATGATATTTCCCAAACGGTGGTGAAACTCATGGTCTTTACCATGGTAAAATCCATAAAATATCACCTGAAAAACAAATCCAAACAACCTCAACACAAAAATAGTTGAAACATGGTTGGGGCACTGAGCCCTGCAATTCCAGGGGTCGATCAACTCCTCATGTTGGGGATGGTCATCACATCATTAAGGACAGGAATCCTATATACTGGGTATATAAGCCCCCTTACCGTTGGGTTTTATGACCCTCCACTATATGAAAATAGTGGGACTTCAGACCCCTAGCACTATCACAAATGAAGCACCTGCTGGGTTTCCGCACTTTTGCGCTCCGGCCCATGAGTTGAAGAGCTACCGGAAACGCTACGCATGCCACGTGCCGAACTGGAAGGTGAAACCTGGAAACGAGGTGCGGAGGGGAGTTTTATGATGCCAACCGCGCACTTGCTTATGAAAACAAATCTTACCAGCCAATCCTTTGAAGAAATGATGGGATTTGGAACATGTTGACTTTTCGTATTGAAATTTCGACCATGCTCGCCAATTTGGATTGACGTTTCAAATTCTGAGTGGTAACAAACAAAGTCATTTCTTTGGAAACACGACTTAATCAATGCTTGTTCCATTGAGCTCTTTGCAATTCAGAACATGGGAATGGCTGTCTCTCCCACCAAACTCAATATCATCGGACCAAAAATTGATGTTTGTTTTGCAAATGGTAGTTACACCCACCCAGCACGCTTGGCCCAGTAAACCCTTCCATGCAGCCCGCATTAAGGCCACCCCCATGACGACTAAGTTGATGGCAGGTGAACAGCCAATCAAGCGCGCCAAAAAAACACCCCAATGCCATAATGCCACCCCCCCCGAAATAAGGGCCTTATTAATCCGTGTATTAACCACCATAACCCGTTAATGTCTTGAAAAGGCCTTTTTGCATGAAGATATTTGAGATAAGGGAAAGTTACTTGGAGTATCATCCCAGACCTTCATTTATCAACCATTTGTGCCATTTGGAAGGGGAATAACCCTAGGTCTTGGGGATGTAAACTAAGCATGGTTATTAACTACTCAATTCCTAACTGGGATGATCTTCCAAGTAGCTTCATCTTCAACTCACTTTGTGGGCATCTTCCAGGTGCATCAAACCATGTGATTTGGATCGCGTAGTGGTACTAAAAAGGACGTTCTGGCTGCCTGGCGGGAGTAGTTGTGATCCTATCAGCTTGACAGAACCAACCTCTTGATTCATTGGAGTACCATCCCAGCAAGTAGTTCGCAGCTACGGTAAGTCTCCAATTTCTGGAATTTGTAGGACCCTTTCCAAAATGGCCGAACTCCATGGCTGACATTCAATGGGGGGTGATCCTAACCACTGAAACAAGTCCTGGGATGATTTTTTTTCAAGTAGCCTGGATGCGAGCTGTTCCCCGAAAAAAACAAAAGGATGACGACATTTACCACCATTTTTTGTAGGTGAGTAAAGACTCCCAATTACATGAAGGCTTAGGTTGGGATTTCCCCACTCAAAAATGGTTCATAATCCTGGTAATATGATGATTGCATCCTGGTTGGGGGGGATCTATACCCAACCTTCATAACCGACTCATTCGTGGGAAGAGCTAGAGGAAGGAAACCCATGATGCCCATGATGCGCATGATGGTCATATAGGGGAACACAAAAAAACACCCATGATGCAGAGATTTTTTATGGCAGTGTCATCCACTAAATTCTCAATCATTTTTTTTAAAGGAGCTAAATGAAGTCATGCATAGCCTCGGTATTTTACCCCCTCTTTGTTTTCATGGTGTCCTACTTACATAACCTTTGCTTTCGTGTATATCATGAGATGCAACATTACAAAAAAATCCAACAAATAATTGACTATAGTATTATCAGTGTGATAGTTGCGAATGATTCTGAATTTGCAACTCAACAAGTGGAGCTCCACCAACAAAATGATTTATAATGGTGAAGCATCGCCGTCGTGATCCTACAAGAAGAGGGTCCCCAAGCATGATACATGCGCCCAGTGATTCTCTATGGAACTCCATTAAGTGAAGCAAAAAAGACCACTTTTGCATGATTCTGTTCAAAATATCAGCCCTTTTCTTGGTAGATTCTTTGAGATCTTCTCTGATGCGTGAAGTGAAGTCTCTAAAAACAACAAATTTTGAGCACATGTGAGCCACGGAAAAAAACCTTCCTACTTTCCATTATCCTGGTTGGTAAATTGGGATCCTTATATTGGTTTATCAAACTCCTTATATAACAGGGTAGCATCGCCCCCGTATATACCCCAACTAACCAGGGTTTTTTCATTGCCCATGTGTTGGTCTATGAAGGTTCGGGCACCTCACCTTGTTGCTTTGACCACATGGAACGCATGTGTTGCCGAATCCATCGTGATTTTTTCCTACCGCTCTTACAACACATTCAGTACGGACGTTTGGGAAATGTCAAAAAAAATGGACGATCTTTTTTTGAAACGAAGATTGGAGAAATGTGAACAACCGTGAGGTTTTCTTTGATGCGTCAAATCATCCCATACCAACATGACTGAACAAACAGGTGGAAAATACCCCCCAGAAGTTTAACATACCCCTCAAAAGTTACCTTCCCAATAGGAAAGTAGTCTTCCAACCACCATTCTTAAGGGTCTATGTCAAACTTGGGAGGTGTACATGATTTTAAGCTCCTCAATTGGGTGATGGGAGATTTTCAGCATCAAGATTTGAGACGCAGATGTGATGGAAAAAATCCTGCACCTATTGGTGAGGCTTCTTCGCACTGCCAGGATACTTGGAGATTCCCCTTCCAAAATGTCATTTCTATCGCCTATAAATGGGGGTGATCCTAACTACTGAAAGAAGTCCTGGGATCCCATCCTCCAAGGATCGCCGGATTTCAGCCATGCACAGGTGTTGGTTTGAATTTTCAGATCTTCTTCAAGTCAGAATCACTTTATCTGACTTCCCCCAAGGACATGTAAAGAACTTCGTTTGAACTTTCTTTGGTGGGCCAACATGCTCCAGTTTTGCGCACCAAAAAAAGCACCAGTAAAACAAGAAACCAATAGCATGGTGGTTTCAACTCATTTGAAAATGGGCGAAAACTCAAAAAACATATTTGGAAACACCACCTTTGGAAACCAAATGATGAAGGGTGCTACGCTCCTTTGCCCATGGAAAAGCCCACATTTCCAATAAGATATACATCTTCATTCATGCTCCGTTTTTTTCTATTGCCATCTTAGTTTACCATAGGGAAATACACTCCCTACAACTACCCTCCTGAAAACTAACATATTCCCCGAGGTATGTTTGGGAAGGGGGGGGGATATGGACACGTTTCCCAGAAAGTAACCAGCAAAAAAGTACCCTTGCCTTCAGAAGCCTGAAAACAAAGAACACGTTCCCAAACTTAGATCCTTTTTTCGATTTTGGCTTCTCAAATCGTAGATTTACTGGGTGATTTGTAAGATTTACTGGGGTTATGTTCCATTTTTACAGCCAGGGGAGGGCCCTTACTGGTGATGTATTATGGTAGAATCCGTAAAAACAAGTCACCAACTCAACAAATCCAAGTAAACCTGAATCTAGTTGGTGGTTGAACCAACCCATCTGAAAAATATGCTCGTCAAATTGGAAATCTTCCCCAAGTAGGGGTGAACATAAAAAATACTTGAAACTACCACCTAATACGTACTGTAAGTACCAAAATCCGATATTTCAGTGTTTTTTTTGGGTAGGTTTCCCTTCCTAAATCACCATTCTTTCTTAGATTTCTGAGGATGGCTATTTTGGGAATGTATCCTACTAAATGTTTCGGACATCTTTGGGTGAGATTCCTTGATCCTATCACCAAAGTTGGTCCAGAATCGCTTATGTTGGTTGCCTTTTACCGGATTGAACAAATCACTACCCAATGGTTGTTCCAATTGGATGATGAGCCAAATCCTTACATAGGAAATAGTTGGACATCACCGTTTCCAACAATCTTAAACTTGTTGTTTGGAGGTCCCGGAATGAAAAAAATATAGCAATGGATTTTTTCAGGTGATTTTTTGACCGGCTTCTTTCTACCATGGGATGAATTTCACAATGTTTCACCACCGTTTGGGGAATGTTCTTTGGGGATTAATGTCTGGTAAACTAACATGGCTGGCTGGATCATCACCATTTTCAATAGGAAAATACATCTTGATTCATTCCGGGGCCCCCATTTTCCAGCCGGCTACATTCGTTTGTCGGAGTATCGTTCGGTTCCCTACTTGGATGATGACCCCAGGTAAGTAGTGAGCAACTATGGGGATAAGTCCCCAAGACCTGGGGTTGCTTCCCCTTCCACAGAGCGAAAAAAACGACAAAAATGGGGAGGTGGCCCTAAGTACTTAGTAACTGGGATGATCCTTCCAAGTTCCCAGTAATGGTGGTAAAATTTCAAGTTTACCCTCTGGTAAACAAACATAGCAATGGAAAATCCCCATCTTGAATAGGAAGTACATCTTCAAATGGTGGATTTTCCATTGCTATGTTAGATTACCAGAGTGTAATTGAAAACTCTCCAAACTCGCCGGTTCAAACATGTTCAAAACTTCGTGGCGACTGGCATCCTGGACAAACCGAAGATAAAATTTGCGACAACAACCCATCAAAGTAAATTGAGCGACGTTCAAAAGACCCTTGGCTGACATTCCATTGTGATTAACTTATAGAGATCCTTAAAAAAAACTTGTAAAAAAACTTTCAAGATAATTGGGTGATATCATCCCTTATTTTGCAACAAGAAGGTTTAATTTGCGTAGCAAAAATCCTATTTGTACAACAAAAACCCCAGGTTTTGGTTCAATGCTCACATGGTAACCCTCCCCCTCCAAACGTCGCCTCTACGGGTCGTGCCACCAGCACTGTTGCCTCCAAAAGCAAGTTGTTTCGGGGTGTGGCTTCGGACCCAAGCGAGGGCGACTGGTCTGTATAGTGTTTTTGAGGATTTCCTTTAAAAACGTGAACGGGTCCCTAAGAAAATTGAGAGTTTCCTGTTACCCCCCTTTCTTCAAAAACTTTGATGATGGGAGAGCGGGAAAAATGGAACATGTTTTCTTTGGGGCATGGTAGGTGCAGCCATATAAACAAGTAGACAATACTTTCACAAGGTGAGTTATATTGAGATCTCCAGCAACAGAAAGAACGTGTATGTAATTCCTGTTTTTTCTTAAAATCTGGATTCTAATTCTAAACTGTTATCTTTTTTTCTTGGGGGGAAATTTGATCAGCCCTGGGGTCATGGAATAAAATAAATGTAAATGACCAACTTCAACCATAGGGAGCTAGTAACACCATCACGATCTCTTTTTCGACTTCATTTGTTTCACCTGGTTGTTGAAGGTATATGTGTTGAAATACTACCCAGTTTGAAAAGGCTCAACAAACAATTACACCCTAGTAAAAAAAACCAGTACCATGGAATGTCAACAGCGCGTTTTTTTCGTGGCTCAATGGTGCCGCATATTAACTCTCCAATTTCTGTAGTACTAAACACATACTTTGGATCTATTCACTTAGGATGCTTGCTCGTGGAAAAGGTCAAGGTGAAGCAATAGTGGATCTCTCCACTAAAAATCTCACTCCATGAACCTCACATAGCACCTGATGCTAACATTTCCGGTCTGTCATCATGACCCGGGACCTTGACAAGTGGTGGTGTCGTTGATCATGGATAGATTGGACTGCAAGGTGGCTCGCAAGTGCCAAAGGCGATGCAGTTTGTCAGTACACAAGGCGATGCAGTTTGGCGTTCCTGTCATCATGTTCTTTGCCTCAATTTTTTCCAGTTGATGACAACGTTGCGTTCCTGTCTTTTTGCCATCAACAACTCGGTTTCTTCATTCCCGCGCATGAAAATGCATGAAAAGGCGATGCTGCCCCATCAATCGGCGACCGACACTTGACTGAATACTAAAACTTGGAAAGACGAGAGAGAGATTTTAAAACCCAGAAATCTTAGATACCAAAAATGGCCAAATTTTAAAGGAATCGACCTTATCCAAACCATCATTTTGGGCATCCATCCGTTGGTTTTCGGGGATGTATCTGCTCTGAATGCAGTCACCTGCTTTCCACGGCATACTGTGCAAGAGCTCCGTGAAGCACTTGGCATGAAACTAACGACTTCTGGTGGTGCACATGTTTCCCTGGTTTGAGTCCTTGGGTCTGCGAATAAAGTTGGTGAGGTTGTATATCCCGTTTTTATCCCCATGCAAGCAGGTTCGCATCAACAATGATCTGAAGCACCCTGGAACAAATAGGCTGAGTGACGCGAGAAGGGGGAAGGAATCAACGAAAAGTTCTACGGCCTAGTCCATTGAGGCGATCATGCCAGCTGGGCAAAACTTAGGCCCCCGCTGGGTGGGTTACATTTGAACCCCCACTAAACCCCCAAAGAGGCAAAGGGGATATGGGACTACCTAAATTGCGCCAAGTTGACTAATAAACCATTTTTCCTTATACAAAAAAAAAGGGTGATATGAAGTACGTAGTTTTGGTTCTTGTTTGAAGACGTTTTTTTTCTCCACATTTTAAACAACCAAAGCTAGCGAAACATCGAACACCGCTCCAAACTCACCTTTTTTTTTAAAGAACCGGAACCTCAATGATAGGATTAGATTGACCCCGCAAAATGGGGTTGCTTTTGCACCAGGTTTTTTGGTTCCATTTAAACAGCAGGGCTGGCTATACTTCATTTCCCCTGTATCACTTGAAAACAAGTGGATGAAACCATCCTTTGTTTCACTTCTTTTCAAATGCGAAGTTAGAAACTCACCCCAAAACCGACATTTTACACCCCTAAAAAGAAAGGTTTGCGATGCATTTTTTTTTTTGGGAGGTCTTGAACATCACTTTTCAAAACGGGCTGCAATATATGATGGGTTGATCTACTTGTGTTCGTTATGAAACAATGCGTGGAAAAAGTTCCGAAAATCTTGTCCCAAATGGTGGTGAAAAATGGTGATTTACCAAGCTAGAATCCGCAAAACATCACTTGAAAAAACAGATCTAAGCTGAACAAATCATAGCTGGTCACAACCAACCCCCCTGAAGTAACCCCCCCCCCCCCAGAATGACTGCTTTTCGGCCTTCTTAAGGTGGTTGACCAGTAAATTAGGGGGGGGTACGTTAGGGCAGGGGTTGGTTGACCAGTCATGAACAATCTACTCTGAACCACCTTTTCATCGCCACACCTGTCGACTGGGTGGTGCCACCGGCACACTCCTAGTGGTGTTTGCTGGGTCAGCTGCTGGGGTGGTGGAAAAATGGCGCTCGGGGGTTACTGCATGAAACAACCGAACCCCCGGGCAATCGTAAAAAAATACGTCTTTTTGGACATCTTGAGGGGCAAATGTTTATAATCTTTATGAAGGGATTAGAGAAAATGATGGTAATCCGGAAAAAGAACACGTTTTTGACGTCAACTTGTTGGTAATCCGGGTAGTGCAGATTCTTTTGTCTGTGAAGAAGTGTGGAATACACATACGGAAATTCACTCTTAAATACTCGGACTGGGATTTGGAAGACGCCACACCTGTGTTTCCAGATCAACACCATGCGTTTCATGGCAGTTTTGTATGACCTAAAAGAGACCAGAAAATGTGTGCCCTCAAACATGATGTCAAGCTGCCTTGGAGCATTCTAAGTATCCTATAGAACCTCCGTTGTTTGCTTACAAAACAAACCTTCTCCACATGACGTTTCTCGTACTTGCCAACAACTTGTTTTGGGATAGTTGTGAAATTTCAAGTGTAATTTCTGGGGCTGTCATGACAAGCTCTTGGATCTTACATAAATCAAATAAACATGGTTGGCAACCGAAAATTTCGATATTTTCAATCGAGAATACAAACATGTTCATGTATAGTAAATTTTCATTGCCATGCTAGTTTTGTAATTTTTGAACATTTACTCCCTCCACCTACCTCTCTCCAACCAATGTGGGATACCTTCCTTCCCCGAAAAGGGTAACAGCAAAAACTGCCTGCCTTCAGAAAGTTTGTCACCGAAAAAATCGTCGAATGTGTCAATCATCAACTCTCCTAGGTGCAATTTTGCTGTGAAAACCAATGGCTACTTCCCTGAATGATGTTTACCCCCCTGAAAAAAACTAACACGGCAATGGAACATCCACCCTTTCAAGATAGATTTCTGAGTGAAAATGGGGATTTGCCAATGGTTACTCTGGAATGTTCTGGATTCTCCTCCCAGCTCTGGGCGAAGGCGCCCCGCTAATCCATTGCCGCCGGTTGCATTCCAAATTCCTTGAGGGCGGCCCTCTTGCGCCCTCAGCTTTATGGCCTGGCACTGAAGGCAGATCAGAAACTCTCGTATTTCCATGCGGGGCCCCCGCCTCAGACTGCGCTGTCATGAGGGTGGCATGGATGGCGTAGAACGCCACCTTGATGACAAAGTCGTCCGGCCCAAAGTACGACATGACGTATGATGTATGGATGTATTTATTTGTTTGCATTCTGGACTAACTCTTAGATTTCTTCGAGGGGAAAGAGTTTGGCGCACAATCTGCTGCAGCTGCGTCTTGTCACAGTTTCACTGGTGAAGTGCAGCCTGTCCTCTACTGCGTCCTCTGATGCAATCTCTGGATGCTCCGGACACCTCCTCAACATCATGGCCGTGCAAGCTGCAATCACCAAAGTGTAAAAAGTCACGACCAGACCTCCGAGGGCCCAAAACTCTACTCTGCCCTCAATGTCCTCTCCACCTTGTGATGTCACCGGTGAGACGCACGATGCTAGCACTGTTGGATGCCATCAATCCTTCACCGCTATGAGATCCTTCTCCTTGCCGGTCCTCCTCTCTCTTCCTCTTCAACGTTCCACCCTGTCTAAAACAAACATACCCCCTGAAAATTGGCCGAAAATCACCAAAAGAAAACTTGTCTTCCAACAACATTTTTCAGGTCAAGGGGTAGAGCTTCAAATTGCCCGAATTTGAAATCAAATGCAACATCTTAAATTGGATCAAAATCTTCCTCACTTTTGAGGGCTGAACAAAAATCAACATTTCCAACTGAATTTTTGACTGCTGTTACTTTTCATGGATGCTCCCTCCACACCTTCGGCCATTGCTCTTCCCGAACCCCGGCTCCTAGCGCCTTCCTTCTCTGTGTCCTTTGCGTTGTGGTCGTTGAGAAACAACACGAAAAATGGAAGTTTTTTTGGGGCCGAATTTCAGGGTATGTCAATGCCAAGAAGCATGGTGGTGGTGAATCATCCCTTAATAAGGTTTTCTTTCTTAAGGGGGGATGGGTTGGGTTGGGCCACTTATTAAAGATCATTGGGATCATTGTCCCTTTTTTCAAGGATTAAGGAACCATCATTATCCCTTAATTTGAGGCCTTTACCAGCACCAACAATTTCTTGGGGGGGGGTACCTTTGCCCGTTTTTTTTCTCTTATTTTCTCATCAAAGATCTTACGCCCCTAAAGGTGACGTTAAGAACCCACCAAAAAAGGGACATGAAACTCGCAATACCCTGCTTGGAGGATGACTCGTAAGTGGTTAATAACCATAGTTAAAGAAGTAGGTTTGTGGGACCCCTTCTGAATGGCCTAAATCCCCCTCAAAAATGGAAGCTACTAACTGGAAGGAAGGGGGCTTAAAACTGAACAAAACCTTTTTTTTCTTATGACTGCATGTCAACTTGTCAACTTGGATTTGTTCTTTTTTTGGTGCTTGGAAAAAATGAAAAACCTTCTCCCAAATGGTGGTGAGAAGTGGTGGTTTTTCATGGTACAAAGTGAAGCATCACCGCTATCCAAATCCAACCTCTGTCCATTTACACACCCAAAGCTTACCATGAGTGGGTGGAACCTGAAAAAATCAATTTCCTTTTGCCTGGTAAGGTGAAAATCTCAGGCGAACTATGCTTTTCAATTTCAGGGGTGTATCTATTCATCTATCTAATCGAAGCTAGTGCAACCCCATTGTATCTGATCTATTCTTCTCTATCTTTTCGTCCCTATCAGGTTGCATCTACAATTTACAATGAGAGTTGATTGGACACATGTCACTCTTAATATCCCAAAAAAACAAACCGCCCCTGATAAGTAAACACCAATCTATACCTAGCATCCATAGGTCTGGTATGTCTACCAACCTAGTGAGAGTCATATCGTTGCAACAGCACTTGGTGCATTCTCAGGTAAGTCAAAGAAGCAATTCTAACCCCGTGAGGATCGGTGTTTGAGAAGCCCTAAAAGCCGAGCCTCAGGATGTTTTTTTGGGTTCTAACACCTACTGAATAGGTAATTGGAAGTCTAGGGTAAGATACAGTCGACCTGAGCCAATCATGATACTTCTCTCACCAACGTGGATATTTGCCCGAAATAGCGCGGGGAATTTAAAACTTTACTCGTCACTACCTTGTTTTTTTGGGAGTTCCAGATTCGTGGTTGTTGATAGCAGGAAACAACCCACCAGTTGCACTGCCAAGAGCTACTCGACGCCTTCTAGGCACAAAGGCAGCCGGCAAGACTACGAACCCTACCCATGCTGGCAGAGGAATCGGGTGTGATCGAGGAACTCAGCCTAATAGCCAAAGAAAAGCCCACACCACCAGCCGGTCGACATGGAGGTGCCCATGGTGGGGGGGGGTGGGCGGAACGCTGGCGGTGGGGGGCGGTCTGTGGTGGTGGTGCTGCTCCTGCGTCTCATCCTTGCACCACAACCGCCGGCGCACGGCTTCACACGAGACTTCTGTGGCTCTGCCACGCGCCAATTTGCCCATGCGTTTGTGTAGGCTCCAAAAGCAAACAATTTTGTTTCAGAAAAGTTCGACATGTGGATGTCCTCCTTCATAACAAAATGACCCTAAATACAGGCGATGCTACCTCGCCACGGCCACGGAATTTTCAAGTCTTCCAGTAATGGACCATTTTGATCCCCGGACAAGCAGGGTCATTGTATTACCAATTGACGGAAGGGAAATCCCTCAAACTTGCCATAGTATTGTTTGATTCCCCCCAAAATGGGTGATTTAATGATCTCTGAGAAAACCATGTGGCGTAGTGGAAACTCTCATCGAAATTTTTTGCCCCGAAGATCGAAAATCATCAGGGCGAAATTTGGGAGCGTGGAACCCCCACCAGCTGAACGTCGATGCTCAAAGGAATGAACTTTGTTGAAGTTTTTCATATCCTTTCGGTCAACTATAGGAAGGAAAATAACTAAAACAGCAGATTCCGCGATTCTTCTAGGCAAATCTTAGGTACCAACCGCGAAAGGTTTAACTTTTTGTGGATTACATTTAAACTCCCACTGAATTAAGAGATGTAAGGGTCCAAGGGAACACCCAAGATTTGTTGTGTCTTCTTTCTTTTTTCTTGAGAATCAAGGATTTTTTCTGAAACAACATGAAGCCTTAAAAATTACTAGCAAGGTTGGGGTCTTTTTTATATTTGAATATGGTGATGCATCCCACTCCCATCATCACGGCAATCCTTGGAAAAATGTATATCCCTTACAGATTCCACAAAAAAAAATCTGACCGAAGCAGCCCATTCTTGATACACCCCCGGAAACCCAACGACTGGAACCTGAAAAGTCACCCCTTTGGAACGGAGATTCACATTCCAAACCTTCATTTTTGGGTTCCAAATCTTAGTTTTCGGGAGGCGTACATCTTAAAAAAAAAGGAAGTTATCCTTCTCAAAATTCCTCCCTGCAGCCACCCCCCCTTCTGTTCTTACGGCACCTTGCATTCGCGTAGCTCTTTCACACGACCTTTGATTCTTCAAAAAGGACGTCGCAGCTTCACTTTGAGTTTAGATCACTTAAATCGTAGGGATCAGTATGATCCTGAGGTATAAGGTGGGCCCCTTACTAGGTATAAATGAGGCGTTAAAAACCCAAATAAATGACCTGAAATAAATAGGTTTCGCTGAGATTAGGATAAACGTTGGAATGCCTGAACCAAACTCTATGATGAAGGCATCCATCATTCTTTCCTTGTGATGGACGTTGCTCATAGGATCTGCATCTTCACACAATTCAAGCACATCTTCCATAGCACCGAAGTCACGGTTCATCAGTGCAGAATACATCACATACAAAGCATGGAACATATGCAAAGTTGCTAAGGTCCAAACTCGGGTAATGGTAAGCTCTGGGCTCTTGAGGTTAAAGAGCATGGTGTCAATCAAATTGATCAATCGGTTTTCCAAGCTCAATGGAGAATCCATTGGAGGCTGAGAATCATGAATGGAAACCTCATCTGAATCTCCACCACGATTCTTTTGGGTAATCCAAAAATCAGGGTCAGTACATTCGCTCATTGGATCACGTTGAAATCTGCGTTTCTTTGCTTCAGGAGACTCTGAAACAAAAGAGTCTAGATACTCATCATCAGACATGGGCTTCGTACAAACATCTGTCATAACAGTAGTTGCCTGGACAAACTTGCACGCCATGCAACCACGCTTTTTGTGGAGAAAAACGAACCATCCAGCAAAAATAGCCAGAACTGTCGTCCACTAAGATATGCCGTTTATAAGTAGGTGTCTAGTATTATTTGCCATATCAACTCTGCGAAGGCAACCAACATTTTCAGGATTTTCCGCTCCTAATTTGTGCATTGAAAAAACCGGGTTGTTACATGTCGTGAAATCCTGGTTGTGTTAATGCCTGGATGCCCCCAAAAAGGGAACCTCATCTTCCAACCTGCTTCATTTTCAAGGGTAAACTTGCTGTTAGGTTTTTTTGGGGAGGGTAGCATTATCCCCCTTTCAATCATGGGTTAATTGAACCCATCTTCTAAGGCCAAGTGGGTTCCGCCCCTGAAAAAACCCTCCAAAAATGAGGAGGTCCTTTCCAAGAAGTCCTCATGCTTCGAGGTCCCTGAAACTCAACCTAGTAAAATGGCTCATTCAAAAAAAAAATCATTACAAGGTGGGCCCCGGATGCAGTTATAAATGGGGTGAGCTAACTCCCTATAAGTAGGGTTAGTTATAACTCCAGTGAAACCCATTTTTTTAAGGCCATTGATAGAGGTTATTTCACTCCATGTATAACGATCGGTTCGGGGCACACCTTGTACTAGTTATAAATGAAGTTATAAACCCTACTTATGATTGGTACGGGGCCACCTTGTAACAATCTGGGTTAGTTTGAAAAAAGCACCTATTCAAGGATGTAATGAAACACCTATATAAGGATAGGTCCAAATAGCTCCCCCCCAAGGGATTTTGGATACCTGGCGTATTTTTTCATCCCCGAAGATATGCTGAAAAACCCAGGTCCGATTGGATAAAACTGTCAAAATTCTTCGCCCACGATTTTGACGTAGGCATCTTTGGTTTACACTTCCCAAAACTAGCAGCAATAGCCTAAACACCCATAAAAAATGGCGGTTTAAAGGACAGTGATGTTTGATTTGAGGGGGGGAGAGGAGACTATTGGCCTCTTTATCAGGGACTTTTGCTGTTAGTTCTTTGGGGCAATAACCGTTGTTAATTTCACCACACATTTGAAAAACACATGCTCATGTCAAAATGGGTCCATCTTCCCCAAATTTGCCCAGTAAAGGCAACAAAACAAGTGTGTTGAAACCACCATCTGGCGCCAAGTATTTTTTGTGTTTTTTTCGCCTTGAAGGGCAACCAGGTATTTAAACCGGGGATATCCGCGATTTTTTGCTCGCAAAAATCGACAACCATATGGTTAAGCCAAGGTTCTCATGCGTCCACTGGTACTGCCCCTGACAGTGTGTGATGTTGTGATCCAAGCTGTTTCGGTGTGTAAATTGTGGTTCGACAGGGAAAGGTTTGCCTAATATGAATGGTTGGTTGGAACATGTTGACTCACCAAAACAGCAAACATGTTCCAAAAAAAAAAATCAAAAAGTGATGTTTGAAAAAAGTTTGCTAAATGTTGGCTTTTCTTTAAACAAAAATCACTTTGTTGAAGCCAAAAAACAACCAAGGCCCATGAACCTTGATGAAAGAAAACACGGTTTTTTTCTTTTTCAGGCCTTTTTACTTTTTAAAGGCGAATTTGTAACTTAAACCACTTCGAAAAAAACGGGAATGATGTGAACATCGCAAGAGCCAGTGGTATGTTCTCCCAATTTTTTTTTTGGAAACCAGGCGAAGGGACATAACTGACATAGCTAAAGCTTCACATGTGCCAGGAGCCCTGGAATCTTGCGGGTTTTTGGTATATAAGAACCTCGAATCGAAATCAATGACCCTCCCTAATTTGTTGACAAAAAGTGCGCATCAATTTCACTATCAAAAAGAAACCGGATGAAATGTTCAAAACATCCTGAGACATTATAGGAGCATGAAAAAAACACTTGCAGGATCATCCCATTTAGTAAGTAGTTAGCAACTAAGGTTGTTAGTAAGTCCTCAAGACCTGGGGTTGTGGAACCCCTTCCAAGTGGCCCTTTTTATGGCTTCCTAAATGGGTGCCCAACCTCCAAGTATCCCAACCTCGCAACCTGCTCCCTGCCCGGATCACTGCCCACACCTTCGAGCCACTCCGTTACCTTTCCATGGATTTGAAGTGTCATGTGATCCAAAAAACCCTAGAAATCCGGCGAGAAAACCACTTGATATGGCAAATATCCCATTATTTACAGAGTTTGATACATCCCAGGTGCAGGATTTCTGAAGCATCAACAGTAGTTATGTCATTATATGTGCCAGGGTCTTTCTCAACTCCTTATATTCTGGATAAACTCATCCCATCTTCAATAGGGAATCCTTATAATGGGGCCCTATAAACCCCTATGATGAGGTTGATGACCATCCCTACCGCAGGAAAACACTGGGAGTTTGGACCGGAAAACATATGCGGGGGTTTGATTGCATCACCCAGGAATATCAGAAGGATTATAATGAGCCACATATAAAAAAGACCACGCTCCTTCAAAAATGGATGATTGGAAGATGAAGGCATTCCCTATAGGTCCACCGGCCTATATAAATCAGGGGCGTTTTCTGTTAGTCTTTGGGAGGGTAGGGCACTTCCGTTTGCGTTTTAAGGCACTTTCAAGGGTGACTAGATTTTTTGTGGTGGAAGATGACTGCATGCGTGGTTGATTTATACAAATTCGATTTTTCCAGATTCAGAAAACGACAAACAATAAAGCGGCTGGAAACGAAAAGGACATTGATGACATTGAAAAATATATCTACCGGATTTAGAAGGGTCTGCTTTTCTCAACAAAAAAACCTATGTAACGTATGTATCCACATTTCTCTTCCTTCACTACCGGATCACACCACATGAAGTAGGATCATTCTAGAACAATAGTCCAATAGTAGAATCACTACCTATGATCCACATGCCTGAAGTCAAAGAATTGGGGCATATAGTGGGTTGCAAATACTTACACCCCTGAAATTTAACATGGAACCTGAAAAGAAGTCTCTGGAAAAGGTGATTCCTTTTGGAAACCATCATTTTCAGGCTCCATGTTAAATTTCGGGGGAGTAACTGACTCAGCCATTTCGGAACCATGGAAACAAAGCCGTTTACCACTTGACAATTTTTTCCTCCGAAATATTCGTCATTATACCAAGGTTTAAAGGTTACCGTGGGGGAATTAGGGCTCCCATTTTGTCACCTGAATCTTCCTCTCATTATGTCGTTTTGTTCCGTCCTGTGCCCACCTGCGGATGGTGCAGATACATCCGAAGAAGCGGGAGTATCAGGCCTTGGCTCTCTCAACAAAAGTTGCATCAGTTGCATCAGTTGCTTCAGACTTTCAGGCTGGTGGGTTGTCACCATCCATCCATTTGAAAAAAAATCTCCAGTCACATTGGGTATCTCAATCTTCCCCGATTTTAAAAAATCGGGGGTGACAAATTCCCAACAGATTTTTTGAAGTTGCCACTTTTACCTAGCTTTCCACCCTTACGGAGAAGTCTTGAGCTTTCAGGGGCGCTGTTTGTTTCGGAAGCGAACGGGTTGTTATGTTTAAACATTCACATAATTGAAACAGGAAATATCTAAACATCTACATAAAACTTCTAAACATCCGGAAATTTTTTGGAGCTCTGAAAAAAATCATTATACCTGGGTTAAAAAAAACCAAAAAACAACCTCAACAACCAGGGTTAAACTCTAAACCTCCACTTTTGGCGGGGCTTCCAACAGTCAATGGAGTTTCCTGGTTCCCTTAATAGGTGGGATCGGTAGCATGTAATCATCCAATTGGCAATATATAAGTGGTATACACTGCCAATTGAGTGATTATATATCACCTATCACCCATGAAGGGAACCAGAAACAGCTATTGAAACAGTTGTGAAGTTTCCGCATGTAACCAACCAACCCCCTGGGGTTCTCCCCTACGCCGCGGTGGAATCCTCTGCGGAGGTCACCGCACCTGAGATGTATGACACTGGAAACTTCCAACCATGAATGAGTCGATGTATCTCCTATTAGAAATGGTGATTTTCCAGGACTGGCCATGTGAATTTTCCACATAGTTGCTTGGTATATCTTTGATCTGCGACCGTCCGATGCGAAGAACAAATTCCCCAAATGGTGGTGAAAAATGGTGAGAAATCCCCTTGTAGAATCGGTAAACCATCACTTGAACAGCAAATCCAAGTCGAGATCTCCTGGCTGAAGATGCTTGGGTGGAAGCTATCTTACAGAATCATCCTCCGATCATTTCATAGGTTCCAAAAAGACACAAAAAACATCCAAAGATGTAGATTTTGGATATAGCTCCCACCACCCAACCTGCCTTTTTTTTGCTAATCACCCACCTAGGATGATCATCATGGCTATTTTTTTTAGGCAAGACCAAGGGAAATAACCTCTTGGCTTTAGCGCCATCATTTTTCTGCCAGGGAGCCAACATGACTTGCTTGGAAAAAACTGACCAAAAATCATTCTCCCAAATGGTGGGTGAAATTCATAAATTCATGGTGATTTCCCATTTTGGTCGAATCCGTAACAAAAACTCACCTGAAAAAAAAAACACATCCAAAGACATAATTTTTGAACAAACAAAACGTCAAACATGTCATCCTTCAAATTGTGTGGAGGTTCCTTCTGTTTCGCCAATACTAGGCAAACCTTAGGTCCCAAACGCTAAAGGCTGAAAACTTTCAATAAAATCAAATGAACAACTCATAAGATTTAAGGGACTACCAAAAATTTAGTAAAATTTGGGTGGTGGAATCCGTGTGATTTCGCTTTGGGTGGAAGGGATCTTGAGGAAAAACAAAAAAACACACCAACACATCCAACCCAATCCGTCTTTGCACTCCGCCAAAAATCTCCGAGAAACCTTCAGTGCTAATGGCTGCCACCATTTTGGCCAGGAACGTGTTGTTTTTCTTATCTAATTTGTGCCGCTAAAAATCACAAAAAACACCTTGGTTAAAACTATGGATGCCGAAAAAATCACATTGATGTTACACATCCACCGCCCAAAAAAAATTGGTTCATCATTTTGTGCGCCTGTTGAGGTTTATGGCATTTTTTTTTTGGGAGGGTGAAAAACACCACAGGCTTGGGAATCTCGGAGGTCTAGAGATTCGTATCTCAACGTCCCATAATTCAAAAACGCAGTGCCTGGAAAACAGCCGTTGCGTTGTTAATCTTCATCAACTTTACCGGAAAAAATGGCACACTATATTTTCCAGGCGGTTTTTTTGCATCCATATTCCGACATTGGCATGGCATATGCTTGGGTTATTTTTTTTTCCCTTCCTAGTATTTGGAAAATTGAAGATTTAGGATTTGATCATCGAATTGAAGGTCACTTGGAAGCACTTCAGGAAGGTTGGTTTTTGATGGGTTTTTGGTTTTTGTCTGTGGACGTGGATCTTGGTACCCGGAACAGTCTGAAAACAAAATCTGCTCAAGAATTTCTTTGGGGATTTTTTTCTTTTCAAACGAAACTTGGGAATTTTTACGTTAGATGACATATGAAAACATTGTCCTTCAACAGAACTTTTGTTGGAGCTACTAGAATGCATGCTGCAAATGTGTTTTGAGCCCTAAATTCACTCACGCATCTTGAAACTTTTGTTGGATCTTTGTTGTAAGGGCTGTTTTCAAAACATGTCCTCAGATTTTTTGAAACAAATCATGGCTGGAGCCCCGGCTACCAAAGGTGTTGAAGGGGAGGTTCGGTCGGGAACCCGGTCGGGTTTGTTATAGGTCCGGTCTACCCCCCACCCAGGATGCCAGTCACAAAGGAAGGGTTACTACCGACGAAGGTTCAAGAATTCCAGCTGCGAGCAGGAGACGAACAGAAATGAAGCGCATTGTGCGGCTGCCTCTGTCATACTGATTGTCATCGCACGTTAGCCTGAGAGTTTGCATCTTTTCCACATAATCACGAACAGAGCACCCGCAAATTCGCAATTCCGGCCCCCCCATCTTGTTAACAAAATGTTGGGTCTGCTGGCTGCTCCACAAGGCACAAGCTGAAAATGTGCAACCGGAATTTCAGAAATGGAACAGGCTCCAAGCCTTACGACATGTTTCTTTTCTGTGCTGCTTCTCTCTTGTCTTCCAGTGGGAGCTGAGAGCCCGAACGGTCAGGAAGCTCAGGAATCTCCACGCCGGGAAGAACAGTGATGAGGTCGAAGGAGTGTGTTGTATGTCGTCAGCAACTCAGAAGAGGACCTTTATATCGTTGCTTAAATGGCACCCACACGCTGGAGTATCCAACTGCGGCGTTCCGGTGTAGATGTATGGCGGGTACACCGGAACCACTCGCTGAAGCCATCCCAGGGCGCGCCGCAATGACTGTCATTGACCGTCATTGTCTGATTAAAAACGCGTGGGTGTAGCTGCTGCATGTGAGCTGGTGGGACATGAAGAAAAACGAAAAGATTCCGAGCCAACCATGTATTACCCGAAAGTAGACCTTTGAATCTTTATTTTCGGCCGTTGCATGATGATTGGGTATCCACATGTGCTGAAATCCAAATAAAGTCTTGACTTTTTCTAGCCTGTAAACTAAAACAGCAGTCATTCTCCGATTTCACCTCCGATATGAAAGGACTGGGAAAACTGCCAACGCTCACCTTCACGCACCAGTTGAATTGCAACATGGCCATGAATTTTTCTTTGGCATGGTAGCTAGCAACATATCGGGAAACATCGGAAAATCAGAAAGAAACCATGCCGAAAAGCCATGCTTAGTCCAATCCCTTTCCATTTTCTCAATGGCAGGTTTCAGGGAGTGGTGCTCCTGAAGAATCTTTAAGACATATCTCAAAGAATCTTCATGGCCATGTTTGGCCATATGGCAAATGGCCGTGGTTTTCATCATCCAGCCCCCTACTGAATGGCCAGGGTCTGCCCTGTTGGTGGATTTCCACCTGTGCCAACCAGAGGTTGGTTTATACCACCACCAAACTCCTTCTTTGATGTCCTGTTCCCACCATACATCCTGCACAGGGTTGACATGAAAATCGCGAAAAAAATGTTCAAACAGATTTCCTCTTCAAATTCATTGGTATACAAAAACATGTACGCAATTGACAGTAGTACTTGAAGCCTGTATTGGCTGGAATTGTTACACTGTTTTCAGTGAAGTGGCTTCAGCCTGTATTTGTTAAAATATTCCTGTAAAACATTAAGATATTTTCCATTCTTTGCAAAGAAAATCATTGAATGAAGACAATCATTTTTGAAAACAAACATCAAACTGACAAGATTGTCATGGAATCCTGGCCTCATGGTAGAAAACCTTGGGCGACCACTCCTTTTGGACCTGGCAGTGCTTTGCATACTGTACTGCTGCATCAGTATTGGATAAAGAGCCCAAAAAAAGGAAGTGCCTCTTCCTGCTGCTCTTGACTTCCTGTGCAAAGACTAAATTAAAAAGTAATGGAACTGTTCCAAACATTTCCAAGTGTTTGGACATCATGTTGCCTGGAGTGTCGATGAGGCAGCTGTAGGATTGGCAAATTGTGGCTCCTCTAAGTCCTGCCAGGCAAACAATATGACAATAAAACTGCAAAAGATGAAGACACAAAAAAACTGCCTGAAAAGTTTCCCCAACCTCCATGGCCTTGGCTGTGGTCTGGGTATCCTTTTTGACCTGCTTGGCCTACAATGGACAAAAACATGAAAAAAGTTGAGGAAAACTACACAACTCAAGGCATTGCCTTGGGCCCTTCCAAGGCTTCATCTTCAGCCTTGCGCTTTGCCTCCCAAAAATGGCCAACGCAAAGAAACTATGAAGAGCACATGCCTATATTGGCTGGACACATTTGAAGCCTGACAAAGATGTTTGCAGTGAAAAGCTTTGCTAAAATAAGCTTGTATTGGCTGGAAGTGCAAAAAAAGGTGAGCCTTGAGCTCGGTGTTCTGCAGCTGGGCCTGGTCAGCCACCAAAAAGGAAAAAACTGAAACACAACCCAAGCAGAACTGACAAATAAGCATGCCTCCTGATCGTCATTTGATAATCTTTTTAGTTAATCCTCAGTATGTTTGGTGTACGAACCCTGACGCCTTGCATTTCCAAGATTGCTTGGAGCTCAGAAATAACGGTGGCTCCAAGGTGACTGGAATCCTTGGGTGGGAAGTAGATCCAAACTACCGGGGATGCCCCATATTTTGAACTCCCCCTTTTACGAATCACATATGGCTGGCGCAATGGCCAACCCCAAAAACAAAACATGACTAGTTGGTGGTTTCAACCCATTTGAAAAATATTAGTCAAAATGGGAATCTTCCCCAAATAGGGGTGAAAATAAAACATATTTGAAACCACCACCTAGATGAGTCCCATATTTCACATCCATTGATTGCCTTTTCCAAGATTTGCTGATGGAAACCCCACAAAATCGCTCCAAATCCATCCCTAGTTACTTGGATTGGCTTTTTTGGGTGCTTGGAAAGAACAAATATTCCGCAAAGGGTGGTGAAATTCATGGTGATGATGATTTACCATGGGATCGAATCCTTGAACAAACATCACCTTGAACAAACAAATCCAAGATTATGAAGGGATTGGGGATCGATACCCCAACTCCAAATCGTGTCTTTTCGTTAAACCACCCGCTGGGCTGCGGGTGCAACTTGCGATTCCCATCCCAACGTTGAGCCTTGTCCTCAAGGTAAATTCGGAAAAAAGGAAGACATCTCTCAACAAAAACACACCAGCCGTGTTTTTGAACAAAAAACATCAACCTGAATGTTTCGGCCATTTTGGGTAGGATCCCGGGTGACTACTCGGCGGGGATAGGTTGCTATAATCACTTTAAATTGGTCGTTTTTTTTCTCTGTCCCACCGTTTGCCCCACCGTTTATTCTCACATTTGCCCCCCGTTTGCCCCACCGAGCTGCAATTCAACATCATCATCATCATCATCATCATCATCATCATCATCATCACAGAGTTATGTAAGCGCAAAGAAACCATCACCAATCTGACCAACTACCAATCAATCAATTTTGGTTCTCGATTGGACCTAAAAATAATCAAACATAATCAAACCATGTTGACCACCCGAATAGATATATGATATATGGGTGTATAGTTTCACCCCTGTCCCACCCAGTATGCGATTTTCCTTGATGACTACTGGGCAGTTTTAAGGCGTACAGTTCCCGAGATCCCTCTTGCTAAAACCGGGGTCACATATGCCACGTGTGACGCATCCCTGGGTGAGCAGGTAGATACAAGATATCCGGAAAGTCCCAATGTTGGTGGCTGATTTCTTCCATAAATTTCCTCACTCTTCACCCTGAAACTTGGATAAGATATGGCAGAATCTCTTGCGAAAAAACCTTTAAGCCTTTAGCAATTTTCGCTGTGTGCATCCTGTGATTGGTAGTCGATCCAACTAATATTTTCAGGGACCTGAACGTTTAAAACCCCCCCAAAAGACACAGGTGCCACCCTTTTTGGTCACACCAGGTCCGTTTTTTTTTTCCGCAAAGCTCATCTTTCAAAGAACCAACTCTTAGATGCCAAGCATTTCCTACATGGCTCAAGGCTCAAAAGATTGGCGTCTTTTTCTTTTTCGCAAGAAGTGAGAGGTCCCAAAAAAACACTACAGGTGGAACACTTTTTTTTTGTGGGTCACTCATTTAAAATCCCCACTCAAGGAGCTTAATTTATGACCCGGCTTTTTTGGACCTCCCCCAAAAATACACATGAACTCTACCCCTTCCCAACCAAGAAAAAACTTGAGAGGCCAATTTCAGCATAGGTATTTTCTTTTTCTTCAATTTTTTGTTCCCTGTTCTGTTGGTTGTTTGCCGCCAAAAAGCCATTTCTTTTGAGCACTTGAAAAGACCACTCTTATACGTTGGAAATTGTTATTTTTCGAGTTGGCCGACTGTGGTAAGAGGAATCAGTTCCCACAAATGTATGGGGAAACTGTTGGTTGCTTGGTTGATGTGGTAAAATGGATCAACATCACCATCAAATCTTGGAACAGGTATAGTCGTATGGTGCCCAACATGTTGCAGATCATCTTCTCCCTGAAAAATTCGTTCATTTTCACCACCAAGATGTGATCGAAATCTGAAAAAATCGCGCACCAACTCGTCCGGCTTGATTTTCGACCCGACTTTTTTGGAGTCGAACATCTTGGCAGCCAAAAACTCAGATTCTTGTAGGTGATGGGAAGCAAGAAACCTCCTGGAGCAGGTTTTCTCCCACAAATTTCCACCCCAATCAGTTCCCCGAAATTTTTTCCGAGGTTTTGGAACAAAAATGCACCCAATTTTCTGGTTCCGTTGTTTTTTTCCTCAACACAGGGGAAGAAAAGGAACAACCCTATAATCTAGTCTTGATTCCGGATGGAAGATTTCGCTTCTCGCCATCTTTGCCATGATTTGGGGAGGGGTTTGTCTCAAAAATTATGGCACCACTTTTTCTGACTACAGATTTGTGTTTTTTTTTTTTTAAAGGAATTTCACTCATCTTAATCTTGGATTTGTTTAAGGTGATTTTTTTTTTCGGATTCTACCATGGTAAATCACGATGAAAAACCACCATTTGGGAGAATATGCTTTTCTTTTTCCAAGCATCGAACAGTTGCAAATCCAAGTAATACTTTGCTAACATGCCACAAAAAACAACATCCCCCCAAAAAAAGGTGAAACCCATCCGGCAACAAGTAAAACAAATCCAAGTCATTCATATCTTGTGGTGGTGAAACCCAATTACTTTTGAGCCGAACTTGGAGGATCATCCGATCGTTATAGGCCTAACATGGCAGGCTGGAAAATGGACCCTGAATGAGTCGATGTATTCCCTATTGAACATGGGGATTTTCCAGCCAGCTATGTTAGTTTACCAAAGGGTAGTTTCAGTGGTTAGGATCAACCCCCCCATTTTTATGTCAGCCAGTTAATTTAAGCCATTTGGAAGGGGTCCCACAACCCGATTCTTGGGGGAAGAACGATCACTATGGTTATTAACCAGTTGCTAAGTGGGATGATCCTCCAAGTAGCCACCGACGTTCTATAAGAAAAACATCCACAAAGAAGACCGTCTGCAAGACTCACAACAAACAAATGACCAAATGGTTTTGGAGTCTGAATTGGAATCTTCCCCGGTACCATTTTGATTGAAAGTGTTTCAATTGGATGATGTTCACCAAATCTTTACATGGGAAATGGTCGATTTCCATCCACTAGAAGAACTGGTTCTTTGGGGTTCCAGGTTCATTCTTTCTTAATTTTTGCTGGGTGTTTTTTCGACCCAGCCATTTGTGAGTCTTTTTTTTCCTCCCTTTTTTGCGCAACGAATGTTTGGAGTCACGAAAAGACGTTCTCCCAGTACATGGGACATGTTGATCGTATATCATCCCATAGAATGTGATTATAACCTATATGTATAAATACATATCTATGTACACATAGAAATACCCCTTTCAAAACAATCTTTGTCCTATCATCCTTTCTAAAAGGCACTGTTAATTTTTTCGAAGAGGCACCAACGGAAACCATCTCCAGGTGGTTTAATTCATGACCGAACTTTATCCTCCAAAATTGGAGGTCACCAACATTGCCTTTTGAACAAACGGGTCACGTAAACTCGCTCACCATCCCAAAAAGTTGCAAACTACCTTCAGATCTTGGAATGGCTGGTCAATCTGCCCCCCCACTTCAGAAATACGGATGACGTTGACAAGCCACTTAGTTAGTGAGGCGGGCTATTTCTGGCGGCGAGGGGGTACGGTTTTAGGGGGGGGGCACTCACAAAGACTTGCCAGGCACCGATCCGGTCCTCAATTGCAGTCAGGTCGTTGACAAAGATCTAAAAGAGCTAAAGGAATCTTGGTATTCGCCTCGAACAAAAACCCACGGTTTTTAACGTGAACCAAAAAACACCCAACCTGTTTGGTTACATGCCCTGGAAAATTCACATTTGGGACACAAAAATGGAGGTTTAGAAGTTTAGAAGATGATTTTATTTTTCAAATCGGTGATGTTTAAAAAGGTTCCAACCCTTAATTTTCCGGTTTGTTAGACTCCTTGAAACTAACATAAACCCTGAAAAACAGGCAAAATCCTGAAAGGAAAGCCTTCATCTTCCAACTATCCATTTTGCTTGTGGCTTGAACTGTTAGTTTTATGGAGGGTACCATCCAAAAAGTTATGAATTATAGATTGGGCAGTGCCCCTTTCCCAGGAACAGTGACCACCAGGAATATTACCATTGTTAGTAGGGAATCCATAAACACATTCATTTGCCACTATTACTGGGAAGGGGATAACCTCCGAACATGTTTTTTTTTTGGAGTGGTGAAGAATGGTCTTGACAAAGTCATGGCTGATCAACCGCGGGCTCCCCCTTGATGTACCGCCCCGAGAAATAAGAATTTAATAACTGGTTGGTGGTTTCAACCCATTTGAAAAATATTAGTCAAAATGGGAATCTTCCCCAAAAAGGGGTGAAAATAAAAAATATCTGAAACCACCATCTAGATAAACTCTCAATACGGCTTTATTTTTGCGGGGGTTTATGTTAGGGGCGGGGGGTTCATAGACTTGCCATTAAGTCCATTTCTTGGTTGATGAACATCACCCGTTGTCACCCTGATTGTTGGGAAATCATCCCCTATATGGACTCCGAAGTCACCAAATTATCACGGGTTTCTTTTGTTAAAAAAAACACCTCCAAAAACCATGTGCTTTCAAACGATCCTCCTCAAGAATCATATCGCCCGGAATGGAATTGGAACCAAACATGTCATTTTATTTCCACCCGTATGGGAAAAAAAACAAAAATCATATCAGCCGGAATGGAACCTATAAGATGTTGGACTTATTTCCCATCATCCCAAAAATATCAACCAACCAGATACCCTGGTAGATCTAAGCAGATATGTACCACTCCAAAAAAAACCGAAGAAATTTGACACCTCCAAAAATAAGTGCAAACCACCCAGAAGCAGCAAAAAACCAATCACAAGCAGCAACAAAAAAACACCTTAGAGGTGATATTGGCTGCGAGGATGAACATTTTCGCATCAAAAGTCTGTACTTCAACGACATACAGTATCATCTGCCATTCTCGACCAAACAAAGAACAGGTTTTTGGGATGATGGGTTGCAAGGCTTGGAGGTTTATCCAAGCAGGATTTGTGCCGTTTTGGGGGACGGGACTTGGGGGGGAAATTCTTGGGGGGTTACAAGTTACTTTGGCAAAGGGTTTACATCCCGGACAATCAACATGTTGAATACAAGGTCATGGAGCTTTGCTTAAGATGATTTTGCTTTTGCAAAGGCAGTGATTTCTAGGTTGTTTAGCCTGTTCAGGCGTTAATTTTCCAGGGTTTAGACTTCACCCAAATGGCCTGTTCAGCCATCGAACCCTTCCGTGAAGGAACCAGGTATCTTAGAAACTTCCATTCCAGACCCCTGGAGTTTATAACCCCTAGCTACCCCCAAAAAGGTTCAAAAGTGAACATCTTCCCGAATCAGAAAGAGGTGGTCGGAACTTTTCATCAAGAGCAAAACGACTGCAAACCTACGCGAACTTGTTGTATTCCAGTTAAAGTAGCACCGGCAATTGTTCTCCTCTAGACACACTTCCCCTAGCATTTTTCCACCCAAAACCACCGGCAAACGGACCAAACTGCTTCGTCTGGGATCATCCCAGCACACCCTTGAGCTGATCTTGAACTGCCGAACTGTCACCGCCATAGTCTGCACGGCCCCAAGTGACGACGTTTCCATCTTCCAGAATCGCAGCAAATGCCCCACGCGAGGCTTGAATCTGCTGCACACCCCTGAGCTGATCTTGCACTGCCGAACTGTCACGACCATCCTCTGCAAAACCCCAAGTAACGACGGATCCATCTTGCAGAATCGCAGCAAAGGCCTCACNATTTGCTGCACACCCTTGAGCTGATCTTGAACTGCCGAACTGTCACCGCCACAGGGTGCATGACCCCAGGTCACGACGGATCCATCTTTCAGAATCGCAGCAAAGGCAAAATACGAGGATTTAATCTGCTGCACACCTTTGAGCTGATCTCGAACCGCCGAACTGTCACCGCCACAGGGTGCATTCCCCCAAGTAACGACGGATCCATCTTCTAGAATGGCAGCAAAGGCCCCATTTGTGCCCTGAATTTGCTGCACACAATTGAGGTGATCTCGAACTGCCGAACTGTCACCACCATAGTTTTCATGACCCCAGGTAACGACTGCGCTATCTCCCTGACACCACAAGGCAAAGGCACCTTGTGTTGCTGCCAGTTGTGGTTGAAGTACCAGAGCTGTAAGGCACTCTCCGTCCTCTATCTCTGCTTCTTCTAAGGTTTGCTCAAAATCAACTAAAACTCGATTCTTGGCAGTGACAAGTTTGAGATACTTTTTCCCAAAGGCTCGTTGGGCCTTTGTCCTTACGTCTTGAATCGTGGAAGAAGGTAGAAGTGTCAGAAGTTCAGCTTCCCCGGTCATCAAAGCTACATGTATTTGAATCATGTGAGGGTGAATCCTCAGAATCTTGAAAAAAACACTCTTCAACACATGGGTGTTTCCGAAAATAGGGGGGTTTCCCCCAAAATGGATGGTGAAAATGATGGAAAACCCCTATTAATCCATGGATGATTTGGGGGGTACCATTATTATTTTTGGAAACCCCCACATCAGCGAAATGAATCTCTACGAAACTCACTTTGAGCCTGGCCGCCAGGCAAGACTGCAACCCTCTCTGAGAGTTGCTGTTTTTTTCCCACTATTAAGGGATGTCCAGTCCAGGTACAAACTCCAGGACGAAATGGAATGGAATTTTCGGAATGGGCAGCGGTTGTAATGAATCATCACTTTTCCGATTTTTGTTTTTGTTGGGTGATTTTTTCGAATTGTGTTTTTTTTCCCCATGGGATTCATAAATCAACATTGAATTGAAAACCACAACATGTGGGGGGTCCCGAATCGGTGTTAATATCATCTTGTAATTTTTTGAAAAACCACCAAAGCCAAGCAAAGCAAAGTCGAGTCGTCGATGAGTTGGCCGAAACATTCCTTCCTTTTTCGAGAGGGGCCTTTCAGTTGATTTTTTTCGTCGTGCCATGGCACCAACCAAGATTTACGCCGGCAGCAGAAATCAACCACCGATTTTCAGCGAGTTTTGGTGAGATCCTCGTGACCGTTTGAGGGGTGGGAATCATGTGGATGTTGGAAAAAGTTATGGGGGATATACATCCAGAATAAAAATATATACATAATATATGTACATATCATCTCGTGTATTTGTAGTTTTACAGTATACACACACACATTTACGTATACGCTATACGTATATGCACATACACATATACTATCAATAACACTGTTTATATATATATATATATATATGTGAGCAATTTGGATGAATTTTTGCAACCTGCGAATAGCCCTGCAGTCACATGTCTTTTTTTTGGGATCCCTGGGCGTCTCAAACCACCTAGAAGTGCGTGAAGGTTTGAGCGGAAAAGAAACCGAATTCCTCAGATTTGCTTGGCTTTGTTTGGTGCTTGGAAAAAACATCACAAACATATTTCCCAAATGATGGTGAATAAACATGGTGATTCGCATCCCATGGGATCGAATCTGTACACAATCACCAAGCAAAACACATCCCAAATTTGAGCCTCACCCGGCTAAAAATATAATTTTTGTGGTACTTCCAAAAACATACAACAGTTAGCTCTTCCTTCATTCAGATATTTATGTGATTCTTAGGAGGGGTAGGTTGTGTAAGGGGTGGGGAGGCCGATCATCTTCCTTAGTGTTTTCTATGATTTCCTATGGTTCCCCAACAAACCCTAGGGTTCTTAATTACCCCGTCTTCTCAATCACCCCGTCCATCAGAAAGCCCATCAGATTTGGTGTTTGGTTGGCCAAGAAAAAAGGATGTATACACACACACACACTAAAATCTAACATAGATACCCAAAATGACGCCATATTCGGAAAAATAAAATACGTTTTCCAACCTACCATTTTATTTCATCGATGCATGGCATGGTGTATTTTTCCAAAAAGTCAGTCAAGTTGATTCCCTCCCTAACACTAACATAGCCGGTAGGCCCCTTGGAAATAGGGGAAACCAACCATTGATTTTCAGGGTGTGTTCGCGGTTGGTTCAACCGACCTCAAAGTGTTACCCAGTAGACCACCCAGCAACCGAGATTGATGAACCACCCAGGAAAACTAACGAATTGATACCCAAAATGATTGGCCTTAGGCAAGATGACTCCGGCTTGACATATGGCAATTCTTTGACTCTCTCTCTATCTACTAAATTCCTGGGGTGAAACCATATGTGTCAAGGTCTTTCTCAACTCCCTTTATTGGGGATGGTCATCCAAATTTCATCAAAGATGCTTTCAATTGATACTAGTTGGTGGTTTCAACCCCTTTGAAAAATATGCTCGTCAAATTGGGTTCATCTTCCCCAATTTTCGTTTTTTTTTATAACAAATCTTTGAGTTGCCACCAACCAGGATATCAACAACGAAAAAAGATGTCCAACTAAATTTTCTTAAACTTCCCCTCAAGCTCCAAAAGAATGATCTCACACAAGAAGCCTTCCTCGACTTTGGCCGAGGCGAAATGATTCGGTCGATTTCAAGAGGTGAAAACTTTTGGATGCCGTCGTTGGGTCGTCATTTTCATCACAAACGATGAAGAAACGGCCACGTGATCAACGTTCAACAACCCTGTTTTGAAATACTGGCTGTTTAATGACAGGATCCTTATTTCATGGTTTATGAAATAATCCCCATATAACTGGGAAGTATTTTTCATCCTCTATATGCAGCAAACAACCAGGATTTTAGTCACTGCTCACGACATGATCAACGGAAACGTGAAAAAACAACCTTGACATGAACCATGACCTACTGTTGATGGAAGTGATTCCTTGCACCAGCTGATAGGTAGTTTATCCCATTAGTTACAGGGTGTTTTTTTACATCCCAGGTGGTTGTTTGGATTTATGAACCATCAACAATAGTAATTTGTAAAGGACCCAACAGGTATCCTGCAGCACATTGAAGTTGTGAACGGTATCTTTTCTCAGTTGTTTCCGAAATATTCTTTACAGTATTCCCCTAAAAATAAACACCAAGATTGGTAAAGGTTGGTATATAATTGGTTGAATCTCCAAATATATTTTCAACAAATAGATAAAGAGACAATAAACAAAATTTCAACTTTGGTATCAACAAAATTATTTCGAAGGTTTTCTAGTTGGTGGTTTCAACCCATTTGAAAAATATTAGTCAAATTGGATCACTTTGCCAGGTAGGGATGAAAATAAAACATATTTGAAACCACCACCCAGTTTTTAATAGCCAAACTTTCTTTTTAAATAAAGTGAAGCAGTCTTTCAGCCTTCAACCAAAACGTACACCTTGGGATTTGCTACTCTTCGATGCAGATAGAACATATTTCCCCAAATGGTGGTGAATTTCCATGGGATCGAATCCGTAAAAGAATCACCTGAAGGGAACAATCCAAATAAAGATTTCCTGGATAAAAAAAAATGCTTGGGTGGAACTTCTCTCATAGAATCGTCAAAAAATACAAGTATGTATCATCATCCCAAACCAACACTGCTTTTTATGAGGTCAAAAATGTCTCCTGGTTGGTGGTTTCAACCCATTTGAAAAATATTAGTCAAATTGAATCATTTCGCCAAATAGGGGTGAACATAAAAAATATTTGAAACCACCTAGTCTGTGTTGACCCGACGACGGCCCATGGGGACTTTTTCGTGGGTGTCTCGGCACGTTTCCGCAGATGCTGCACGTGTGTGGATTGGTGGAGCAGTCGCACATGACGACGGCATCACATGAGTCAGGAAAAAAACCCTTATGACTTTCCAACTTTCCATGAAATTCTGGTTGGTTTATAGGGATCCTGATGTTGGTTGATTGATGTTTATTGTTTTACCCACATAATTGGGCAGTATAATCCCCTATATACCCTAAACAACCAAGGTTTTGTTCATTGCTCTCATGATTTTTGAAGGCATGTTGATATTCCTTAATCCAGGGGTAGCATGACCGTGCTATGACAGGCGTCAAATGTCCATGGACATCATCTACGTAAACTTTTTGTCCATGTGATACCATCATTTTTCAGGTTAAAGCTGGCTTGAGTCTTCTGATTGTTGGAGGTCTTGAAGGAGTAACGTTTTGAATAAACACTTATTTTCCCCAATCCAGGAGCAGAATTTCAATATTATACTCTAGTGATTAAGCTAGTAGGATGATGATGATGATGATGATGATGATGATGATGATGCATGATGATGCATGACCAACCACATCGTAATATGTGAGGGGTTCACCAGCGGGAGCTGGTCCTAGACAAGTTTTGATCCACCTTTATGAACCGCCCGAGGTTTTCGGAGGTAAAATGAAAGAAATCCGTCGCAAACAACACCTATTTTATAGGAGTGCAAACGTCTAAAGTCCCAAAAAAAGGGAACCCCAAGAGTTTTGTTCTGCACATCAGTAAGGATTCCTTATTCAAGGTTGAATGACCAACAGGTAGAGTAAGAATGGATACACAAAACCCCTAACAGCAACGCCCCTGAAAGAAGAAAACACCTTCATCTTCCAACCATCAATGTTCCAGATGTAAGTCTGCTGTTCGTTTCAGGGGCCCGGGGAAATTTTGGCATATTATGGGTTTAACATAAATTTTTGACCCTGGGCACGGATGGAGAAAAATCTTCTCGCGGACTTTTCATAGGCCATAGGCTAAACAGTGCGATCTCTGAAATCATCAAAAAAACATCCAAGAAATCATCCAAAAACAAAAACGAGTCAAGCTCTTATAATTGTAATTTAAAAGTTGTTAAAGATGGTTTTTCCGGTATTTCAGAGCGTGGAACTTACATTTATATTGATTAATCATTGAACTATGGATTTTCTAGCTCTTTGGAAATAGATTTTGGGTAAACAAAAAATGACCGGACCAAAAAACCAACAAAAGACTTAAGGGTTTCTTTCCTCACCACGGGATTTTTGAAATCCTTCCAACCCACTTCTCCAACGCGCTTCCCGCATCACCACGGGGCCCCGGAAGTTTCCCGTGTTTCCTCCATGGTGGGAAACCACCCGCATCAAAAGGCGGTGTCTCTCAGCACTGGGGGATCTTCCCCCTGGTGTTGGTGCGGCTGCGTCAAAAGGCAATCCCCGTTGTTTCGTTTTTTTTGGGGGGGATACAAAACACGAAGGTCAAGGGAACCGTTTTGAAAGGGAATGTCATCTTCCAACCATCAATTTTCAGAAAAAAAATGTTGGTTTTCTGGGGGGTACTAGGATGTCCTGCTGGAACTGATCGTAACGATCCGAAGTTCGTAAGTTGGGTTGTTTCACCTACTAATGGGGAACGACGTATCCAACCTACTTTACATAGGGGTAAAAATAATCTATTGATCCTAAGTACCAGCAGGACATCCGATGGGGTGGATTCATATTTTAACAACCTTTTTAACCCTAGGCTTGCAGACACAAAATTGGTTCGGTATTTTCCTGGACCCCAAAAGGATACCAAGCAAACGGAATCCCACACCTCAGGAGGTATGACTGGAAGACTAGGGATATGTAAGATAATATAAATATAGATATAAATACAAATAAATAAATAAACATATGTATATATATACATATAAACATAGATATAGATATAGATATTAATGTAAATAAAAGACACACACACACATGTCACATATTGCAACTCAATAGATATTCCTCTTCCTCCCACAATCCATGGTTCAGTGGAAAAAAAGTGGAAAAAAAGGTTCCCTATAAGATTCGTTTCCTTGAAATTAGGCTAATTTTCCACTTCCATGAAAGGGTAAAATACCCTCTAGGGAACTAGCATATCCCACCCATCGAAGAGGAAAATCACCTTTCCAGCTACCTTTAAGGGGAATATTGTTCCTGGAGGGTATTTCAAAATATTTCAAACACCTGTTTCACCTGCCAGTACAACATGTAAGACGCACGATAACAACCCCCCCGGCCCCACCCGTCCCATCAAACCAGCCGTCATGTTCGAAAGTGGCAACTGTTTGGGGCAGTACGTGACAGCGAGACCCCAAAAAAGTCTGCGGATGTTTGACACAAGAATTTATTGACGCGAAAACTTGGAACCCAAACATGGAGGTTTGGTTCAGATGATTTTCCTTTTGCAACTGGGTAAAATTTTCAGGTTCCAGCCGTTAGTTTTCGGGGATGTACCTTTCCTTTCTTGGGTTAGGTCTGTTTTCCCTACCTTTTTTTTGTGTTCCCTATTGAACCACGCAAATGTGTGTTGAAGGGGACAGGAAACATGAAAAAAAAACGCATCTCTCCTTGTTGTGGTTAGTTCCCCCCAAAACCTCCACGAAAAATCCTTCCTCCGGAGGCATATTTTCCTGGGGTTTAAACAAAATATATCCCTTCCCTTTTTCAAAAAAATAATCCTGCTGGTTTTCGGGCCGAAAGATTCACCAAAAAACCCTGCTGCCCAACCCAACCTATCCACAAGTTGGTTCCTTTGGCTGCCTCATTCGGGTGGACCTGACGATGGCGCCGGTCAAATGATGTGGTCGAATATCCATGACCGTTTGAACAAAAAGTCATGGCCACAACACATGTTGCACCAAAAAAATCAGCAAATAAATAATAATGTTGGCCGGAGTGTCAAAAAAACACCGGTTTTGAGGTTATTGGAAAAACATCAAAAAACAGGATAACTCTTGGATGTTTCTCTTGAAGATGGTATAGGAGAGTAAGTTTTCAAATCCCAAAAACTTCCCAATCATGTTTTGACTCTTGACCATTCCAACTGGTACCGGAAAATCGTAGTTTCCAAGGGAAAAAACTGGAGTTGTATCCAAACCTTCTCTTGCTGGAGTTTGTGTAACCTTCACTTGAGGGGTAAGTATCAACAAGACAACTTGACCGAAAATTAACACGTCAAGGGGACCGTTTTGAAAGGAAACGTCAACCATCAATTTTCAGGGTATATGTTGGTTTTCTGGGGGGTACTAGGATGTCCTGCTGGAACTTAGTAACGATCCGAAGTTCGTAAGTTGGGTTGTTTCACCTACTTAGGGGAACGTATCCAACCTACTTATATAGGGGTGAAAATAATCTATTGATCCTAAGTACCAGCAGGACATCCCAGTAGGAAAGGACACCATTTTGTGTTAGGCAACCGAACAGCTGGGAACTTGGGAGTTGGTCGATTTTTTTTCCAATGCCAACGGCGTCGTTTAAAACCATGGGGTTTTGATTGATCCTCCCGGTTTTGGATGTTTTTTTTTTCTGATGGAAAAAAGTCTTTCTGGATTTGCATATCATTGGATGCTTGGAAAAAGTTCAAACAAAAACCATATGGTTTTGTCAAATTTGGTGGTGCTGCTGAAATTGGAATGGTGCTAAAAACGATGATCCACAAATCCGTTTCCCAAAAAACCTCACCGTTTTTCCACAACCAAATCCAAGTCTTTCGGGGAATTTGAAAAAAAACGCCCAAGGAACTGTATGCTTCCAACTGCTTCTTGCACTCCGCCCATCTTGCTTTGGTATCATCCTCAAGCGATCCCCCAAAAAAAACGGAACGGTCACCACCATTCTGAACCGGGGAGGAAAAGTTTGGAGGTGAGTCAGGCGGGCTGTTGTTGTTGTTGTTGTTGTTGCTGCTGTTTTCTTCGCTTTCTTTTCTTTTGGGTTCGGGGGCAACCACTGACACACACATTTTTGACGAAAGAAAATGGTGTGAACAATCACCAGGGGAAGGGGGTTTGGTTGCTTCAATGATTCGGAGAGAAAAAAAGATTCTAAAAAACGGATGGGTTTTGTTGTGCCTGATTTGTTGTGATCTCCCCTATTTTTTTTGGAGGTCAAAGTCATGCCCAAAAGCCGCCCAAAAGAGCGGATGGATGACAAGGTCCACAATGCCAAAAAGCGGGGGGCGCACCGGTGATGGAAGGCAGTCCACAGGGATGGGGAGCCGACCACATTTGAAAGAAGGTGGGAAGGCAGTGCCAAGGCTAAGGTGTAGAACTGCCAGTGCTCCTGAAGGCTACACATGTAGGCCAAGGTCAGCTCCTCAGCCCACTTTTCTGCCTCTAATGTCAGTGACATCTTGGGCCCTAAATCCTTCAAAGATCGAACATTTCTGCGATTTCTGGACCGCACAAGACCTTAGCTGAGGTGGTCCTTGCCACGGGGTTTTCAAAACATCGGGCGATCCAAACCAGCATGCTCTGAAACAGCGTGGTTCCAGGCATTCCAAACCAACACGGTCCCAGATCTCCAAAGCTCTGGTATAACCCAAAGCATTAAAAGGGCGGAAGCCTGCATGGCTAGCCGCAGCCCAAGGAGTTTTATTGTCACGAGCCTGTACATGATTACGAGGAATTCTTTGTTCATGACTTTTCCCTTGGAAAATTCTCCGGATCTTTTGACCCCCCCAATCCCAACTCAGATTTGCTTTTCTGATGCTTTTTGTCAACAAGTTGCTGTTTTTTTCCATCAACTGTAGGTCTAAAACCAGCTGTTCCGTTGCCTAAAAAAGTGGTACTTTCCTATGTTTTCAAAGGTGCTAAGAAAATGGTATACTATGTTTTTCTATTACCCTCCCCAAAACTAACAGTTCGCCCCCGAAAAGTTACCGAAACCCAATAGGAAGCCGGATCGTCTTCCATTCCCACCATTTTTCAGGGGCGTTTGCTGTTAAACTTGCAGGGTGTAAGGTGCTTGGAAAAAGTTCCAAAAACTTTTCTCCCAAATGGCGGTGAAAAATCGTGATTCCTTGGGCCGACTTCACTGATTCACAAACTGCTTGTGTTTGTTTATTAATCTTCTTAGGTGATTTTTTGCACCGGATTCGATCCCATGGAATTCATCACCATGAAATTCACGATTATTGGTAAATCACACCTTTTCTTTACGGTAAATCACTATTATTCACCATTATTTTTGATGGATTCACCATGATTTCTAGTAAATCGCCCTGAATTTCACCAGCATTTTGGGGATTTTTTGATGATTGTTTTTCAAGCACCGAACCAAGCAACATCTAAGACTATAGCACGAACAACAAGAGTTGGATCCAAGGAATCTGCCCCCCCCCAAAAATAGACATAACATGAAAACTGCTTGGTGGTTGAACCAACTAGGATGTCCATGAAACTTAGTAGCTACTTGGTAAGTTGGGTTGTTTCACCTACTTAGGGGAACGTATCGAAGCTACTTATATAGGGGTTATAATCTATTTACTAAGTACCATGGACATCCTAGAACCCATTTGAAATATATCAGGTAACGATTCTGACCCTTGGTTCCAAATACATAGGGAACTGGGAAGATGAGGGAAAGTTCCTTCACTTTTTTAGGGGTTATAACTTACGTTTGTTGGTGCGTTTTTTCCAACCCATTTGAAAAAAATATGAACGTCAAATTGGATCATTTCCCCAAGTTGGGGTGAACATAAAAGTCCTTGAAACCACCACCTAGATTAATTGTGCTGTGCATTTTGAATCCTATGAATTCGACACGAGAATTCAAACAGTGGCTTACTCAACTCTCTCTCTCTCTCTCATTTTCAAGGATTGTAGGAGGCACCTGTGGCTGGTTTTAAGGATCAACTTAATGGACAATTTACAGCAAGTTGTTTTTTTTGCTATGGAAAAAAACCAAATGTTCTTCTCAGAGGTTCAATGACATATTAACATCTTTTGCCTTTCTAGATCCTTCCGATGAAGAAAAACAGACTTCTTAGGGGAGAATGGTGAGGAAAATACAGGGGTCATTAGCAAACAATGGTACTAAACAAAACAACCAAAACGCAGGAGAAATCCCCCTCAGAGTGATCCCTCAGATATAGCTCCTGAAAAATGGTGGTTGGAAGACTACTTTCCTATTCGGGGAGGACACTTTTCAGGGGGCTATGTTAAACTTCGGGAGGGTAGTTTGATCCCCCAGCAACAAAATAGATCCCATTCCCCTGCTTGGATTTGCTTGTTCAATGCTTATGAAAAAAAGTAAAACATATTCTCCCAAATGGTGGTGAAAAATGGTGATTTACCATGGTAGAATCCGTAAAAACATAAATCCAAGCCTGTAAATCATCCTCTCTAAGACCCAACCTGTGGAGAAAGAAAACAAAACATCAACCAAAAAAACTGATGAAACAACCTTGCTGGGATGTCCATGGTACTTAGTAAATAGATTTTTTCACCCCTATATAAAGTAGGTTGGATACGTCCCAAGTAGTAGGTGAAACTTCACCCAACTTACGAACTTCGGATCGTAAACCGATCAGTTCCAGCAGGACATCCTAGTACCCCCCAGAAAACCAACATATAACCTGAAAATCGATGGTTGGAAGATAACATTTCCCCATGATATCCATAATTCCATTTATAACTAGGTGGTGGTTTCAAATTTCCGGTCCAAGTCTCATCTTCAAATTTCGCATCTTCGCCTTGCAGGAGCATCCTGAGTGCCGGCAGCTTGAAAGGAAAGGCTCGGCTTGTTGAAGTGAACGGCCACCGATTTTTTTTTCCGCAGTCCCGTGGTGGTTTGGGAAAAATCGGTCAATTTTCCAGATAAAACGCCATTTTTCCACTGAAAAATGGTGATGTTCTTTTCTTTTCTTTGCAAGGGGAAAATATGTGAAAAAAAACCAAGGATTTTGATAAGAACGTTTGTTTTTTTTTTGAAAAAAATAAAACTTTGGATTTTGCGATGGCCGGAAAACAGTAAGGGTTTAGTTTGTTACCAAAACTTCCCCCAACAAATCCGGGGCCCACATTTGGCCGGGATTCTCCGTAGTAGGAAGTGGAAGATTTTTTTCCAATGGAAACTCATCTTGTAGATACACCCATTTTCCCCACTAAACCCCATGGATTGCAGGAGGAAAAAAAGGTACATTTTTTTGCAGAAAACCGTAGTGGTTTTCTTGCCCAAAAAAAAAATCGACGCCACAAACAACCGAGCAATTAAAAAAAGGTTCTTTCAGGGTATATACAGAGATTATACTACCCAGTTATGTGGGGATTAAAGTAAACCACTGTAAGGATCCCTATTAAACAACCAGTATGATGGAAAGTAAATAACAAATTTCTTTTTGTTCGTGGCTCAACTAGTTTGAAAGGGCGGCATACATTCCTAGCAGCCATTCCCTTACCTCAGAATATTGGTGCACATCTGCATGGGTCAAGTTGCGATGATCAAAATCACCCCCGTTTTTCTGGCGGTTTTATTTTCGCCACAAGCCAACAATAATTTACCAACCTCCCAAAACATTTTAAGCACATCCCAAGAACATCACAGTCTTTGATTGGTGGTGAATTTTTTCAGTGATTTACCCTGATAGAATCCGTGGAAACTCACCAAATTACAACAAAGCCAAGCAGTCCTGATCATATCCGGAAAAAATATACAAGTAATTCACCGACTAGTTGCTGGTTGAACCAACCCCTTTGAAAATATATGAACGTCAAAACAATGGAATCATTTCCCCAAACTTTCGGGGTGAACATTAAAAAAATAGTGGAGTTGAAACCACCACTTTGACCAACATTCCTCCCCACAAAAAATGGCTACAAATCTCGAGGTTCAAACTTACCCTTGGATCCAGATTTCATCCTGTGTCTCACATCGTTCTCTAAGAGGTGTACCAACTGGTAAACTAACAAATCACTGGCTGGAATATCCCCTAACTTTCAATAGTAGGAAATACATCGACTCATTCAGGGTCAATTTTCCAGCCAGCTATGTTACTACATGTGACTTCACCTCGGTTCAAGGATTATTCAACCAAGTGTCACTTGAGCCATTTTGTATTGCAAACTCAAAGCCACACCCTCTGCCACCTTGTTGATCCTTAGCAACGGCAGTTTGGTCAGAAGTTGGAAGAATGGAAGATGAATCTGGGCAAACTAACATGCTTGGCTGGAAAATGAACCTTTTGAAGATGTAATCCCTATTGGACATGGGGATTTTCCAGCCTGCGATTTGTTAGTTTTTCCGGAGGGTAAAATATTTCACCAACCTAGATTCTAGTTGGTGGTTGAACCAACCCATCTGAAAAATATGCTCCCCCTGAAACCAAAAAACCATCCGAACCGGATGGGAAACGATCGTCTTCCTGACAAACATCATTTTGCAGGGGGGGTTGTTTGCTGTTAAACTTCGGGGAGGGGGTATTTCTTTGTTTCTGACCGTCATTTTTTTGGACGTCCAAGATACTCCTCTTTGCTCAACATTCCATCACCTCAAATTGCTGCCCCCGGCATGCTGAGGAAACGTAGCCCGCCAAAAAGTCAACAACAAAAACAACAAAAAACTGGAACCTGGATTTACAGAACTCATCTAACACACCCTATGCAACTACCAAACATGTCAACCCTAAAAAAAATCCTTGTGACTGGGTAGTTTCATCCCATATATACACAAAACAACCACCAAGTGCTTCAAACAACGTGACCTTTTTATTATCCACTTGGAGGTCACGATTCGACTTTGAGTTCGGGCCACTTAACCTTCCAACAAAAACCCACAAAAAATTGCTGTCCGATTGTGTTTCTAAATGGATGGATGTTTGGTGATTGAACCAACCATTTCTTTGCAATAAAGGTTTTGGATCATCATCTAGTTGGTGGTTTCAACCGTCTGAAAAATATGAGTCAAATTGGATCATCTTCCACAAGTAGGGGTGAACATAAAAAATATTTGAAACCACCACCCAGTCATCTATCCTTTTTCCTTGATGTCGCGTTCAACAAGAAAAGGGTGGTAATTGGCGACTGGAAGGAAGGCCTTTCCGCCGAGCTTGATGCCGAAACGGCAATTCAAGTCATACTTTCGAAGGATGTTGTCGACCCATGTGGTCCAGCTGCTTCCAGTTTGGCAGGTTCCGTACTGTGCCTGCTGGTAGAGGGAACCGTTTACGACGTAAACTGGATCTGCCTCAACGTCGGCCAGCGCCGTCATGACATCACGGTAAGCCTCGCTGGGAGAATCGACATCAAGAAGTGCGGAATGGGCCGCTAGGAGGGCGGACCCCCCTATAGCGACCTTTGGCCCCAACTCTGTGAAGGGTTTGGAGCAGCCAACGCCGCGCTCTGGAAGCCCCAATCCATGCCAAATACATTGGAGGTCCGGATCTCATCGGAGGTCTCTTGGAACAGACTGATCGCGGCGTCTGTATAGGCCTTGTGTAAAACAATCCTGGTGACGTGATCTATCACGCCTTGAATTAAGATCAAGCGCCACCGGGGGTTCTCAAGGCGAATCTTGCGACCCTTCATCCAGCATAAACGTCTCTTTTCCGTCTGGGCCCTTGTGAGTCTTGAAAACTTTCTTGTACGAATGCCCCTCTTGTTTTACTTGGGGGTTCACCAAGGACCGGACGGCGCACCTCACTTTGTCCTTGTGACTGGGTAGTTTCATCCCAAAAAACACACAAAACAACCACCAAGTGATTCAAACAACGTGACCTTTTTATTATCCACTTAGAGGTCACGAAGCCATCGCCTTTGAGTTCGGGTCAGAATGTTTGCAGCAACCCTTGATGAATGTCCTTATAAAGGAAAATGGAACTGACAGCAACCCATGTTGGGAACGCCGGAACATCATCATCTTCAAAAGTGCCAGGATTGGGATGGGGGATATGGATTCGTACCCTGGAAGGGTATCCTGATAACTGGCCTTATGAAATGGGTTTATGGCTAGTCAACCTACGCCCCCTAAACGTGCCTTCCCCCCCCTGGAAATAGCCGGGGTCCCTTCTGATCAGGGCTAAGAAAACCATAGGCTTCCCTTAATAAGCTTGGCTGTTAAACCCTTATTTCTGGGCAAAAGGTAGGTTGATTACTTGGAGGATCATCCCAGTTAGTTTCAGTGGTTAGTAACCCCCATTTATAAGCCATGAATCATGAATGCCATTTGGAAGGGGAACAACCCCACTTAGGGGACGAAAGCGATCACCATGGTTACGATCACCACGTATCCGTGGACCCGTCCTGGGATGATCATCCTCCACACTTGCCATGTTGATGACCGCAACTTTTTCAACCAAGTCACCTAGTTGGTGGTTTTGAACCAACCCATCTGAAAAATATTTATTCATAAAATTGGATCATCTCCCCAATTTTCGGGGTGAGAATTCCAAAAATATTTGAGTTGCCACCACCTAGAAAATATCTAAAAAATTGGAGAAACCCCACATCACCAAGGGACAATACAATACCTGTCAATCTTTAAGGTCCCGCTTTTCCCATGTAACGAAGGTTGGTTCTTATGGTTTTTACCCCGCCAAGTCACCATTTTTATCAAACCTCTTGATGACATCCTCTTTGCTTTCAACCCCTTCAACCTCGGCGATCATGGTCGTTCCGCGATGGGTTTTTCAACGAAAACATCTCGTGTCCCGCCTCTAGGGTCCCAAGGACCGGAAAAAAACATGGAAGATTTCCAACTCACGATCCGTGGGTTTCTTGTTGTTGTTGTTGTTGTTGTTGTTGTTGTTGTTGTTGTTGTTGTTGTTGTTGTTGTTGTTGTTGTTGTAACAAAAAAGTTTGGGGGGTGGTGTTTTGAATTTTCTTTTAAAATATCTGTTTTTGTTTTTTCCCCTATAAGAACATCATGTTGTCAATTTTTTTTGGTTCACAGTTTTCATGTCTTTTTATCGTCTTTGGCAAAAACACTTAGGTCCCAACCCGCTGAAGGTTGAGCACTTGATATGTGGGTCACTACTTGAGCAAAACACCATGAACAATTTAAAAGATCTGTAGGGTTCTAAGGGAACACCTAAGACTTCCTATGCTATCATGATGTTTTGTTCCACATATTTCCTTATCCCCAAAAACAAAAAAGTCATCACCAACAAAAAGATGCCACAATTTTCTGGGCAACTTTTTTAGTAACATCCTTAACCTGAACGTTTCGGCCGTTTTGGGGGGGGCTCGGATTCCCTTATTTTTCACCAAAATTTCAGGTGACCAGCCGGCGGGTTGGTCGTTCACAGTAAAAAGGGGTTTCCAAACTCGGCTCTGAAAAAGGAGATAACATCGCTGGTCCAACCCTACCCGCATGAGGAAATGAAGGGTTTTTTCATAGCCGGCCCTTATTAAGGGAACAACTATGCTTAATAACTCCTTTTTTTGAGGCCTTCTTTGTTGGGTACCTGAACCATGAAAGTAGGTTGACTGGCTATTGTTATGTTATCTTCACCCGAAAGTGGGAGGAAAACAAATGCAAACCTTTCAATGAGTTGAACTGCCATGGATTTTTATGGATATCCACACACCCTCCCAGTTTACCCGGAAAAAGGGCACCGGTGCCATGGATGCCAGGGAATCAACCTGCTCCCCCATTTTTTTCCAATTGATATCTCCAAAACTGATGGGTTTTGTTTGAACATGTAGTCTCCTTTTGCTTCAACTATGCGTATGCATGCGTGAAAATTTTTGGGGGTGTACGGGATGAAAAAACTATCCAAGTTATATGGCTTATTTCATAAGCAATTTAAAAAAGGATTTCGCTTTTACAACCAAACATGGATTTCATGGTTCATGTCAGCTTTTTCGTTGGAGCTTCCTTTCTGTCTTAAACAAGATCACCTCCTTTTCTTTAAAACGGCCGGACAAGAATTTTCCTACCGAGAGACGGCGGAAACAACCATATCAGCAGCAAAGCCCAACCTGCTTTTGTTTTTTTTTCTTGCTGGGTTGACCCCCTTTTTTCGGGGTTGCGGAGGCAACATCTGGTTCTTTCAATTGGATGATTTCAAGATCTTTACATTCAACTGAGCCACGGTCAAAACCTTCTTACTTTCCATTATACTGTTTTTTTAAATAAGGATCCTTATACAGTAGTGGTTTATTCTATGTTTATTATAATCCCCGTTTGACTGTGTAGCATAATCCCTAAACGTTTTAGCATCAAGTTGGATGCCCCCCTCAAAATGCGAAAGAATCGTTGACAAAAGCCAAAGGGTGACCGTGTGGTGATGTATGGTGGTGATGAAGGGTGTGGCTAATTTTACCATTTCTTGCATCATTACAAGGTCTGATCTTGGGAGGTTTGCAAAACCTGTCGCTTTTACACCTGTCCATGTGAGGAGTTTTTGTTGTTATGTTATGTTTGGGGTGTGGTTGCTTAAGAATTCCTCAAATTTATCAAACAGTTTGGATCAAAAGGATGATACTGTTGATGGAAGAAATCCGATTAACCACCTGAGATGTATAAAGCACTGTAAATAAAGGGATAAACTACCAACCTCAACTGGTTAGTCGGATTTCTTCCATCAACAGTATGTGTTGTCTTCACCCAAAAAACGCTAAGTTTAGAGTTCATCTGAGGGAATTTGATGACAACACTTCCAAAAACAACACCCAAAACACCAAAGCTGAGGTATTTGAATGTCTAGGGGCATTTCATTATATTGCGAACCAAAACAATGCACTACTGAAGTTGCAGCATCCGTGTGCAACAGTTGCAGCCTCAATTTTCATCCCCCCCAAAAACTGGGAAAATTTTAATGCTCCCTGGATTTGCTTTGCAATCGCAACAAAACACCGTGACAAAAACCACAAAAAACCCCCAATTGTAAAGGAAAATCATCTTCCAAACCATCATTTTCAGGTTCCATGTTAATCTTCAGGGGTGTACGCCCCAGAAATCTTAAACAAATTCAAGCCAACACAACTTCCCTCCAACAAACATCCAAGACACTCGGAGACACTCACTTTGCCATTCGCATCCGCATCACAACCAGCCTCAAAAAATCCCATGTTCCAAACAATTCTCGAGGTCCAAAAACAAATTCAAGGATCCGTTGGTTTTTTTGTTGCCATCCCGAAACTTGGATATTTTTGCTTCAATGTGAAGATGCTGAGTTGATTATAATCCCCAAAGACCTGGGCAATCTAATCCTCAAAAAAAAACCCATTGATGCGGATAGGAAAAAGTTCCAAACATATTCCCCATGCTGATTTATGGTGCTGAAATTTATGGTGATTTACCATGGGATCGAATCTGCAAAAAATTACCTGAAGAAACGAATCCAAGGAAATAAAACTATTTTTTGGAAAATTCTGTCGAAGAAAGATCTTAGCAACATATCTGTTTTTTTAAACTTATTCTCTGCCTCCTAGAGGTTACCAATGTGGTCGCGGTAGCGCTCAAGTTGTTCGTAGGGATTCCCAACGGACCGCAGAATGGCATCCATAGGCGCAGCCTCGAGAAGGGCCTGCATCAATAAAAAAAACTCCCTCCTGATTGTTAAGGATATACGCCATTTCCATCCTTGACTCGATAGCTTCGAGAGCTCGCTCCTGAGAAATCCTCATTGACTCTTCAGCAGAGCTAAAAACATCTCCAGCCCATCTCATGCCCACAACCATGCTTGATACAGTGGAATTAGAGCCGCACTTCTTTTTTTGTGGTGTTTTCTGTTGTATCTTAAACTATATCAATGTCAGAGATCTTGCAATACCCAGGTCCTTGCTGACCTACAGCCTGCATTTGCTGATGGCCATTGGCATCTTTGGGGCCTTGGGTCCACCAGTTCCAGGAAATATCTTCTCCTTTATTGCCAGAAAGGAACCAAATCTCTAAGATATCCACTACCTAAGATGCCTACGTTTTTCCTCCGTGTTTTTTCGCTCCTTTATTGGAGGCAAGCACTTGAATATAACAGGGTGTCCCTCCGTTTTTCAGCAAAAACCCCTTGGGATTTTTGACTAAACAAATGTTACATCTGGACCTGGAACACCAACCAATCTTAAAAGTGGATGGATGTTTTTGGTGATTTTTTGAAAACCATTTTCCCCTGTATAGAGATTTGGGTGGAAAATCATCATCCAATTGAAACAATTTCATTCATTAAAACATGGTAGTTTTAAAGTACCAGGGAAGATTCCAAAATTTCAAAATTCCAAAAAACCATCATGCAAAATGAAACAACCATCATCCAACATGCCATGCTTTTTTCGGCATTCTCTTGAACCTTGGTTGTGTGGCATCTCTTTTTGTGCACCCCCTTGGTGGTGGCATCCTTTTTCGTCCCAAACCGCCAAAGGTTGAGCCTAATAATCGATCAAAACCCCAGGGAAAAACTCGTGGAAGATCTATAAAGTTCTAGGGGAAATACCCCTAAGCTTTACTACCGTTGATGGCAACCAGAAATCCGGTAAACTCACCAGTTGAGGGAAAGGTAGTTGAACCCATGATTTACTACGGGTTTGTTCGCACCATTCCAGGTGGTTTTCTCGCCGGATTTTCTGAGCCATCAACAGTATGAGTAGGGTGGGACCCCCCACCCCATTACCTCATTCCCATCCAACCCCAAGGATTTCTTGTCAAGGTGCAATCATGGATTGCAGATTAGGAATCAAGTCTTGGCACCTGTCGCCCGGTTGGAGTTTCCAGTGGGAAATCTCGGCGGTTTGACCCAACCAGGTAACCGTTGATGGCAACCAGAAATCCGGTAAACTCACCAGTTGAGGTTCGTAGTTGAAATCCCATTCTAGATGCATTCTTAGACTGAACTCATCTAACCCATCCGCCTGAGCGTAAATCTTGTGGGAAAAACTTTACCCTCACTTGTGGGGAACTCTTCCCCCCCAAAAAAGGCACAAGAAAACACCCGCCAGCCTCAAATCTTGCATCATTTTCACTTTCAGGTTCATTTATTGGCAAGAAAGGTAGACTTGGAAGTTCCAATCAAAACGAGTCTGATGGCTGAGTTGGCAAAGGCATTCAGAGACTAAGCAAACCTGAGTTCATGTTGAACTGCCGAACTGTCACCACCATAGTCTGCATGACCCCAGGTAAAGAGGGATCCATCTTCCAGAATCGCAGCAAAGGCCCCATGTGTGGCGTGAATCTGCAAAACACCCTTGAGCTGATCTTGAACTGCCGAACTTTCACCGCCATAGAGTGCATTCCCCCAAGTCACGACGGATCAATCTTGCAGAATGGCAGCAAAGGCATCATTTGTGGCTTGAATCTCCTGGACACCCTTGAGCTGATCTTGAACTGCCGAACTGTCACCGCCATAGTCTGCACGGCCCCAAGTGACGACGTTTCCATCTTCCAGAATCGCAGCAAAGGCCCCATGCGAGGCTTGAATCTGCTGCACACCCCTGAGCTGATCTTGCACTGCCGAACTGTCACCGCCATAGAGTGCATCACCCCAGGTCACGACGGATCCATCTTCAAGAATCCCAGCAAAGGCGTATCTTGTGGCTTTGATCTGCTGCACACCCCTGAGCTGATCTCGAACGGCCGAACTGTCACCG
>DF239415.1:130445-153684 GCA_000507305.1 Breviolum minutum Mf 1.05b.01 | reverse complement strand
ACGACGGATCCATCTTCCAGAATCGCAGCAAAAGCAACTTTATTGGCTTGAATCTGCTGTACACCCCTCAGCTGATCTCGAACTGCCGAACTGTCACCGCCAAAATCCTCACGACCCCAGCTGACGACGGATCCATTTGCCAGAATCGCAGCAAAGGCCTCACCACTGGCTTGAATCTGTTGCACGCCCTTGAGCTGATCTTGAACTGCCGAACTGTCCCTGCCATATCTTTCATTACCCCAGGTGATGATTGCACTATCTCCATGACGCCACAAGGCGAAGGCACTCTTTGTTGCTGCCAGTTGTGGTTGAAGTACCAGAGCTGTAAGGCACTCTCCGTCCTGTATCTCTGCTTCTTCTAAGGTTTGCTCAAAATCAACTAGGACTTGATTCTTGGCAGTGATAAGTCTGAGGTGCTTTTTCCCAAAGGCTTGTTGGGCCTTTGTCCATATATCTTGAACCGTGGATGAAGGCAGAAGCGTCAGAAGTTCAGCATGCCCATTCGGCAAAGCTACATTCACCTTAAGCATCTGAGACGTCCTCAAAGTTTTTGACGACTCGTGAAACATCAGCAATGAGTCTCTACTTCAGACTTTGAGCCCAAGCCAAGCAAGAACGAAACAATGCTCCTTCAATTCCGCTTCTCAAAGCCCATTTGTTAGTATTTGTTCACTTAGATTTGCGCAAGGTGGTTGGAAAAAAACATTCCCCAAATGGTGGTTCAACATGGTGATTCGCCTCGTTCAAATTATTGGATGAGTCTCAAAATCAGAGAGTCTCAAATCGGTTGTGAGAGGAAACCTTGATGGAAACTCCTTAAGCCTCTCACAGGGAGTTTTGGGAGGATCCCCTTGAACTGCCATGTAACCGGGGAGGTTGGTGGGAAGGTGGCCTATTGAATATTCAGACATGTATGAAGAACGAACTTTGAAAGCAGCTAAGGATAAAAATGTCAACGGCAGATCTGAGTTATGCAAAGATATGCTGCTAGGTTTTGCCATATACCCCCTCCGAAAATGAAGAAAAAAGTCCCCTGATTTCAGTTGAAAGGAAATGAATCATCTTCCGATATTTTTTCGTTTTCGGGGGAGCTCTTTTCGTCTTGGGTCTTGCGCCGAGCGCATCTCTACATGAGGGCCCCGACCCAACATGAAGAACTCCCATATCATTTCCACCATGTCTCCCACCATGTGGCTGTTTCCAAAAATTAGGGGTACCCCAAAATGGATGGTTTATAATGGAAAACCCAATTAAAATGGATGATTTGGGGGTACCCCTATTTTCGGAAACACCCATGTGGCCCCTTGGACACATGGAAGGCGTTTTTTGTTCTGACAAAACAAAATTGACAAACAAAAAAATCCCTCAAAAAGCTTGGAAAGCCGATCGCAAAAACAAGGTTGAAGATTCGTTACCATCCCTCCCCCTCCCATAACAGCAAGTTTACCTGACAATGGAAAAGTCCAACCGCGAATGAGTCGATCTGTGTCTCGATATTAAAAGGTGGTGATTTTTTTCCAGCCTTTGGCATGTTAGTTTACTGGAGGGTACCCTGAAAAATGATGGGAAAGGCAGTTTCCAGCTCTTAGCTTCACAAAGGGTATCATCATATCATCCCAGAGAAAAAAGGTAAGAAAAAAGCCTTAGCCGGCCTCATTGAGGGAAACCAATGGGTTTTCATAAGACAGCTATTTCTCGGGAATTACGGTAGGTTGTGGGGAGAAAGGTTGACAAGTAATCATACCTGCAGTCAATTTTTTCAAACTGCAAATCTTTGGCAACCCACCAGCCATCAAAGAAACCTCAATTTTTCAGCTCCAGTTGAAGACTGAGAATCATCTGAAGGTGCTATAGATTTAGAGTTTTTTTGGGGATTCGGAGGTGTTTGGGCAGGATTTTTTGCAGTACTGTTGATGGTTCAGAAATCCCAAGGCCAACCACCTTTCGGATGCAAAAAAACCTTGTAGATACGAGGGTAAACAACTAACCTCAACTGGGATTTCTGAACTATCAACCGTTTTTGGCAGTTTTTGTCTGGAAAAAGAACGGTTTGGGCAAAAACGTCCCAAGGTACACTTAGAGCTGGCAGAGATCCCCTCCCTGAAACTAACAGCGAGTACGCCCGAAACGAAAATGGATGGGTATGAAAATATGGATCCTTTCCTTTGTGGGGCGTTAATTTAGTAGCCTATTTTTCAGGTGCAAACTTGCTGTTAATTTCAGGGAGTGTATCATTTGGGATGTGTGAAACTATTTCGTTTCTCTGACTCACCCCTTCAGTAAGAGTCAGTTTTTCAACCAACTATCCAGCAGGAAATCCTACACATTTTTGAACAAAGACCAATGCTCATGTGTGGTTTTCTATATACGCTCACTGAAATTCACATAGCACCTGAAAATAGGCCGGGCCCCAAAAGGAAACTAATATTCCAAACATCTATTTTCAGAGCGAACTGTTAGTTTCAGGGAGGGTAAATCATATATAAACCACCATTTCAACACAAAAAAGGCAAATGAGAACCACAACTTTCATCATCATTTCATCCACCGCAATGTTCCATCAAAAACCCTCCCTGAAATGAGGTTCTTTTAGGCAACTCCAACTTTGCATATACTTAATGAGTACCACAACTTGCAGTCTGCCAAAACCCCCCAAAAATTGGAGTTATAAATTCTAACCCCATAGAAATGGCCTTAGAAGTGAGGGTTCAAACTGTTTGTTTTTTTTCACCCCAAGAAATAAGTGGATTGGTGATTTTCACCCTACTAAACTTTCACAGGGTTGGTATGGGGAACCCCAAAGGTTCCCACCAGAAATTAGTGGGTGGCCTTTCAGCATTCTTCACGCCCTGTTCCAGCACTTCGATCAATGGTTTCGACTCGGTGGCAAGGCGAAAACCAGTTGAAGGGGAAGATGGGATCCCATTCGACGGACGGCAGACGGATACATGGTGAGGCCAACCATGGTGATGGGTAGGTCCCCAATTCCTGGGGTTAGGGGACCCCTTCCAAATGGCTGACATAAATGGGAGTTACTAACCACTTACAAGTCATGGGATGATACTTCAAGCAGCCACCCAGCCCTCAAGAAAGTATGGCAATGCGAAGTTGGTCTTACTATTGGGGGTTTTTAATTGGAGAAAATCCTTCAACAAAAAGGTGTGCGTGTCTACTCTGACTCAGGTGACTTTGCTTTTTGTTTTTGCTTCCGACTGCTGAGGGGGTGAAAACTACTACCAGGGTTCAATCAAAGTTCAATCACCTCAAGAAGAGGGTCAATGACTAGTTGGACTCGGGAAAAAAACATCCAACACGCAACATACAGTCTTCAAGTCCAACTACTGTTGATGGAAGAAATCCGGCTAACCAGTTGAGGTTGGTAGTTGAAATCCCATTATTTACAAGGTTTTAGCACCATCCCAGGTGGTTGGTCGGATTTCTTCCATCAACAGTACCACCTCCTTGTTTTTTGAGTTTGGCAAAAATACCCCCAAATCGCTCCGCTCCAAATCAAGTCAAATAACCCCAGCAGTTCAACCAAATCTGACCAAATTCTTTAATAATTTGTTTGTCAACTAGGATGTCCGTGGAACTTAGTAACGATCCTTAGTAAGTTGGGTTGTTTCACCTACTGGTTTATGAAAAAATCCCCACAAAAACCAGGGTAGGAAATTTTATCCCCCCAAAAAACCCTAAACAGCCAGGATTTTTTCATTGCTCGCTTATAGAATTGAGGCACCTCGGACTTGCGCAGTTTTCGTGAAATCGACCCAAAGAGTGTATCCCAACAACGGCGGCGGGATCAAAATTTAGTACGTGTTATACAAGGTGGGCCCCTACGATTGTTATACAGTAAATGGAGTTGTAACCTCTATAAATGGCCTTATAAATAGGTAACTGGAGTTATAACCCTACTTATGGGAGTTATAACCCCATTTATAACTGCATCCGGGGCCCACCTTGTATACCCCCATTAACGAATGTCCCCTGAAGAGGGACCATTTTGAAAGGAAATGAATGATCTTCCAACCATCAATTTTCAGGGGATATGTTGGTTTTCGGGGGATATAACCCTTTCGTCACACCATCACAACTGCAAATATCATAATTGAATATACACCCAAGTAGTGTTTTGTCACAGTTGAGTGAATCTTGTCCCAGTTGGGTGAGTGAATTATTATCACAGTTGTGATATCACCCACTTTTTTTCAAAGACAGATCAACCAAAGTTTGATCACACGAAACTATCATGTCCTTGATTAGCACAGTTGTGATTCTCACATAGGAAAACCACCCTAAGAATCCCCGGTTGGACCCGACCCAACGGAAGGGTGAATATTATAAACCTGTATGATCATGCAGTAGGGGTGCTTTGGATCCTCAAAATGACGCCGTTTTGGAGGGGTAAATCGGAGTCTTAGGGCAGGTCCTTTCTCCCCAGCCCTTTCTCCCCCAAAAGTAATGCCTTGATGGAAAATCATCCTCCAACTCTTAGCGGTGAAACTAAAGGTCCAATAAGGCCGCAACAAAGGGGACAATGATGGGCGGCCTGAAAATAAGTTCCTTATTGGGGTTTTCGGAAAATAGCATATATATATATAACCCCATGGTAAGTGGCCTTATAGATAAATATACATACATGAGTTGACATGGTGTTTCTAACTGGCCTTTATTATATTCATCCTGAATGATGGGCTTTAAGATTTCAAGCCATGATCCCTTAAGATTCAATAACATGGCAACCCTTAGGTCCCTTGCTAAAAGTTAAACTTTTAGTGGTTTACATATCAGTCACCCCACTAAACTCAAAGGAGCGTTTAGGGAATGTCCGGCTAAATATAAGATGTGCCCAAATAAGGGCTGGCTATTTTCGGTGGGGTTTTTTCGTTCGACTTTCAATCACCTCACCACGAGAAACGCTGGCTGGAGCGTGTGGTGGTACAGCTTGAGGACTCGGGGCACCTTAAAGGAGGGAACAAAAAAAAATGCATCGAAATTTTGCCAACCCTCAATGGTTGTTTCTGGTTCCCCAAAAAAAGGTGGGATCGGTAGCATATAAATCATATAATCACCGAATTGGCAATATATAAGTGGTATATAAGTGGTAAAACTTTTGCAAAGGCTATTTCAACACACCGAACTGGAACACACCCCGAAAAAACCTTTACCAACATGGCTATAAGCCGGGATTCCTTTCATAGTTGGCGAACGGGGGATTGCCTGGGGTGTGCTCTAGGGGTGTGTTGTAATTTTCTTGGAAAAACGACGGTTAAAACAGCTCTTTCCCTAAGAATCCCCCCAAAACACCCCTGCTGATCATACAGCTTCAAAAAACTAATGGAATTCAAGGGTGTCCAACCAGGGATTCTTAAGGGTGTTGTTGTTTCTTTGGGAAAAGTGTATCAGTAGCTTCAAATCTTTAAATTTTTCAGGGGCGAGGGGGTAACGGTGACCTGACATTTCGGACCACAAAGCAAAAGTTCAAACTCGACATTTTCCCCACATATTCGTTACCAAAAGTTTCAAGGTAAACTAAACCATGGGTGAGAGATGGAGACAAAAAAAACATCTCTTTGTGTTTGCCTTCTTAACGAAGGTGAACTTTTGTTGGGGTTGGGGTCCACAATAACAAATTTGCCTCTTTGACGTGGTTTTTCAAGCTGGTGGTTGAACCAACCCCTTTGAAAAAATATTCGTCAAATTGGATCATCTCCCCCTGGTAAGGGTGAAAACAAAAAAACCTTTGAAACCACCACCGAGTTTGTGCTTTTGTTAAATTGGCTTCGGCTTCATACCCTTCGTATCGTAAGGCGTAAGGCAATTCCCAAAAAAAGAGAAGGGACTCCCAAACTCATTATGACAGTCAACCCTAGGGTCCCAGAGAGAGATCTGCAACAAAAATGCTGCTGCATTCGTTTCCCGTGTGGAAAAAATACGCCAACAGCAGCCACCATGACCAACATACAAGCAACAAGCAACAAGTAACAAACAACCCACAACCAACAACTTTCACAAAAAAAACACCAAAAAACCAAACTACTTGACTTTTCGCACAACTTCTCAACTTTTTGTGAAAAAACTGGCACCCCGAACTTCCCAACGTTTTCTTTAAACCCTGAAAAGTTCCACCAACGACACTCGTCAAGGACACCTGCCAAACTGGTCGTTTTTCCACCTTCGATCTGATTCAAGGCCTCCGTCAGCGGGGGTGGGCTGCGAAAATGGCCTTTTAAAAAGTGGGGAAAGGGAATTTAACAGCTGCAATACAAACAAGCAATTTTTTAAAAAGTGGGTAGTATGGAATGGAAAACAGCTGCAATTACAAACAACCAATTTCGTACCTTCAAAAATTGCGAAAGTCCGTTGGAATTGCACCCAACAAAGATAAGAAAAGTTGAACCTGGAATTCCAAACAACCATTTTTTTTGGATGGGATGGAAATTATGGTGATTTTACCAAGAGTTTTTTTTGATGTAAAGATTTTGGTGAAAATCATCATCCAATTGAAACGAAGAGGTGAGCCACGAAAGACAACCAGTGACTTTCCTTGAAATAGTGGTTGTTTAAAAGGTATCCTCATTTCATGGTTTATAAAACATCCCCATATAACTGGGTAATATATGTCGAAAAAATTGGATGAACATGGTGATACTGTTGATGGTTCAGAAATCCGGCTAACCAGTTGAGTATGGTAGTTTAACCGATTATGTACGGAGTTTTATACATCCCAGGTGGTGATCGCCGGATTTCTGAACCGTCAACAGTAAATGCCCCCCGCTGCGAAACATGTCCAGGACAATGATGGTTTTCATAATCACGAAAAAAAAAAGGCCAGCTATGCTATGCTATTTAATTCCCGGAAGGGCTTGGCATTGCGGGGATGCTCTTACTTGGATCTGCTTGTCTGATGCGGATGTAAAAAGTTCCAACAATCTTCTCCCAAATGGTGGTTTAATTAATGATTTAGCTTGGTAGAATCCGCAAACATATCACCTGAAAAAACACGTCCAATTTCCAAACAAGTTTTTTCATTGCTCAATTGAACAATTGGAAACAACTTGGATGATCTCAACATGCTTTGCATGGTTCATTTCCCCCATATAAACATCATAGTCTATTTTGCCCCTTTTGAGCGCTATTTAAGCCTTCCAACAAAAGGATATTATCCTCCCAAATGCTGTTCAATGTCAACACAAAACTAAAGATCATCATCAACAATCAACATCTGCCCCGCTAATACCTGCTTCAATTTCTCTTGTGCTTCTGGAGATTGTTCATCATAAGCCTTCTTCACCTTTTTCACAGGTCCAACACGGCTTGTTTTTTGTTTCAACGATTCGGTGTTTTTGGGGAACGTCTTAGCACTTGCGATTTTTTGGAAATTGATGGTTTCATCCAAAAAAAAAGATACGACCACTTGGAACCATACGACATACACCACTGAAGATTAACATGGAACATTATCATAGAGGTTTGGAAGATCATGTTCCTTTCTAAATGGGTGATTTGGAGGTTCCATGTTAATCTTCTAAGTGGGCGTATCTAAAACCTCTTAAAAAAAAAACAACCCACTGATTCTCTTCGTGTTTTCGAGGAAGTTTCTTCAGGCCACCTTTTTCATGGCCGAAAACAATGGAAAACAATGACTTGGATTTTGCGGAAAAACTGGTAGAATCCGAAAAAAACCGCAAAATCACAAAAAAAAACCAACAGATCCAAATTTTTGGGTTGGATAGCAACAAAACTTTTTTTGGGGAAAAAACAGCAATTCAGGTAACTATACTATACCCCACCCACCTAAACATTGAAGCCATAGGAGATACATTTGATCCAAAAGGTCTATCATTGTTTTGGTGTATCCCTTCATTAAATCTCTGGGTTGCAGCCAACTTGTTGGAGGGAACGTTGAAAAGTTCAAGGAGCAAACATACACCTTCACTGAAACTAACAACATACTGTTGGATGGTTCAGAACTCCACACATTAGGAGCTAATAAAAAAAGAGTGAGGATGTCCTGCTGGAACTTAGTAAGCTACTTGGTAAGTTGGGTATGATTGCATAAGGGTACTGTTGATGATTCAGAACTCCGGTAAACTCACCAGTTGAGGGAGGTTGGTAGTTGAAATCCCATTATTTGCCAGGGGTTTTATTTGCCGGGGGTTTACACATCCCAGGTGGTTGTTTCGGATTTCTGAACCATCAAGACCTAGCACCTGCTCGGAAACGGGGCCTCAAAAGGAAAGCCTTCATCTTCCAACCATCCATTTTTAGGTGCAAGCTTTTAAGATCTGTTAGTTTCTTCAACCTTTTGCATTTCATTTTGGGTGACACTCATTTTCCAGGTCTTCTTCGCTCAGACGATTTTTTTTCTGTCTCCGAAAGAGGATCTGCTGGTTTTTCAGCATACCGTTGACGAACATGATGTTGCATTTTTTCATTTTTGAACATCAGAAAAAAAGGGAACATTGCACATCTTTTTTCTTTTTCTGCAAATCATAGATGTAGAAGATCCCAGTTTTCTGGTTTTCTCGCCGGATTTCTGCAGCATAGCACCAATATGTCCGCAATAGAAACAACCCTTGGAAAAACTTCGGATAATATTTCTTAAAGCGTTTTATATAGAGATTCCCCCAGCCTTAAAACATGTAAGAATCCTGGAGGGGTAGATCCAAGATATACCACTGGAAGTCTAGAAAACCCGATCTTCATTCGCAAATTCGCCAATTGGGACCTTTTTAGGGGTCCCAAGTTGCAGACCTCTCAAGGGATCCTTTGGGGCGTACCACCTAACGTACGTGTGGGCCCCATGGTATGTAGCTGGTGTTCTCGTTTGGGATTCTTGGGGATGAAAAACCCATAAATACCCACTATATGAGGCTTATATGGAGGTTTCCGAAAATAGTGGTACCCCCAAATCATCCAATTTTAATAGGGTTTACCATTATAAACCATCCATTTTGGGGTACCCCTATTTCCGGAAACACCCATATAGGGATTTCCCATGACGGGGGCCCACGTTGGGATCAGGGTACATCCCTGCCTATCCCCTGAGACTCTCCTGATCTTTTCCGGATCCTACCGGCCCAAACTGTAGGGCTTCCCTAGGATCGGTTGTGATATCAATGAAGTGAGTTATGGGAACCCTCTAAAAATTCAATGGCCGACAAGAAGATGTCCATGGGATAACTGGGTGGACTTGTCATTTTTTTAACGGCAAAAAAGGTGGATAGGTGAAGTTATAATCCTATACTTATAGCTTATAACTGGTAGGGGCCCAGCTTGTATCACCATTCATCCTGTCTTTGTCAAGAAAACGTAAAGCCATTTGAATAAGGGAAAACCATCAAACATTACCATAGATATATAGATCTTAGAATCACCTTTGATCTTTCTAAGATGGGTCATGTCAAACATTCTTTCTTTTCCTCATCTCAAGCAAGTCCAGTTCTGGGGAATAGTCTTTCTTTATTTTTCTCTAAAACATTTTAAGCAAATTCTCAACCAATGGGCTATATAATTCTTGGTTTAGGTCCCGGTTCTTCGGGATGGGATGATCCCATTTCTTGGCAACCAACCTTCGGCCCTTTCCCCCCGCCGCCACCTCCTGGACGCTGGCATTGGCCAAGGTTTCCGCTGAAGCACCGGCGCCCATTCGTTGGAAAGGACGACGGAAAGCTCCGCGATGGCCGGCCCCCGAGATGCTTTTTTTCGTTCGCAGCTTCGTTTCAAATGGCGTCGGAAAAAAAACAGGTTCAAACACGTCCAAAAAGGGGGGGGGGAAGGACTTTTTTTTTGCGGATTTTTTGTTGAATGATGTTCATCCCATCTGGTCAAATTATAGTATTTCACCAACCTGGATTTTTCTGAACTACGGGGATTTCCCTTCCGACATAAATAAATATACATATATAAATCTATACCATGCTCTTCAGCATCTTGTTGTCCAACGAACTCCATCAACAAACAACTCTCTTTCTCTATTTCTGTATTTGTCACCCCTTCCAGTTTCCATTTACCACCTCATTTTCTGCAGTCTTTCGTGCCATACTGGGATGTCCATGGCACTTAGTAGGTAGTAAATGGACTATAATCCCTCTAAGTAGGTTGGATGCGTCCCCTAAGTAGGTTACAAACCAACTTACTAACGATACTTACTAAGTTCCAGCAGGACACTCAAAAAATTGAAAAACAACTTTCATCTTCATTTTGTCACTATGAAGAACGTGAAAGATTATTGAAATTGTAAACGGATGCAAGAAACTAACAAATCAAAAAACATTACCAGTGTATTATTAATCAATTAGTTACCTGGTATGATACTGTTGATGGCTGAAATCCTGCACCAGTTGATAGGTAGTTTATCCCATCATTTCTTTGGTTTCATACATCTCAGGTGGTGCAGGATTTCAGGCATCAACAGTAGTACAGGGAGTTTTCCTGAAATTACCAGTTATCAGGTAGGGTTCTCAACTCCGAGGTTGGGGTGGGTAGTTAAAACCCCACTTACCCATTGATTATGTTCCGCCATTCAAAGGGGCCCCATAACTCACTCCATTCAAAGCTACTTCCGCGGCCCACCTTGTACAGATTTTTTCGATTTTTTCCGGCACTGCCCATAAATTGTATGAAATGAAGTGCTTCAAATTGGGACATAGAAACTCTGTACCACCCCCCCCCCCCCCCCCGGTGACTTCACATAGAATTTTGCCAAATGTGATCTTTTTTTTGGAAGATGTGACCTCTCCTTTCAAAGGTGGAAACTTTCGGTATCTATGTACCCCCCAAACACCCCAAAATGATCATTTTTAGTAAGAAAACCCATGGTTGTTAGGTACCACCATTTAGGAAACCCCTATGTGAATAAAATCGGGCAGGATAATACCAACAAAAATACCTCGAAAAAAAAATGTTCATAAAGATCACTGCAACATTTTGCCGAACCTGCTGTACCCAGAAAATTTCACCCACCCAAAACCAGCAACCACCAGTTTTTTCGTGAGGATAATCCTGTTGATGGCTGAAATCCCGGAAAAAACAAGTTGAGGTTGGTAGTTTATCCCACTCTTTACAAGGTTTTTAGCAAATATCCCAGGTGGTTGGCCTCGGGATTTCTGAACCATCAACAGTCTCACCAAAATCTGGGTTTTCCCAACAAACAATGCACCGGTAGCTGCCCACAATGTGAGAATGATCACCATGCCTCCCAAAGCCGAGGCCGAGGCCGAGTTTTAACTAGGCCAATAGCCCCCAATGCCGGTTGCCACCTCTAAGCGCCTTTTTATGGCTTGTAAAAGGCGGGTTGTTGATCCTAACCACTTAGGAGTCCTGGGAGTATTCAGTATACTTCAAAAACCATCCGTTTTTTTTGTAACAGGTTTGTTTGCAGTTTTTGTTTGTTCCCACAGAATTTGTCGTTTCACCAATTTGCCTTTGGGTTTTTTGTTGGCACATCTGCCTACCCCCCATATGCTACCACCTCAAGAGATAGGACCTTGTTAAGGTAACAGGCCGGCTATCTCTTGGGAGATTTGGTGGTTTTCAGGGGTATTTTCATGATGCTTGGCGAGGAAACTATCCCAACGGAAATACGAAAATCAGACCAGCCTTAAGAAGGAAAATGAACCAGACATTGGAGACACTTCGAGGTGTTTCAGAATGCCTATCTAAAATGTGGTGATCGAAACATTGGGATGCTCCTTAGCTTCCGAAGGGATTTGCTAGATACCCTCAGCTCCAAATCGAGCACCAGCTACTTATGAAATGCAACTACCGTCATATGTTTCTTGCGTGTGGCATTGAAGTCAAACAGAATACCCCCAACAGTTCACGCAATCTGGCCAAATTTTTCTAATTCTTTTGTCAAGGGAATCCGCTTGCGTTCTTGTGACATCCTTTCTGAAATTCATAACGCCAAGTTGGAAAAGCCTGAAACGCTAGACTAGGGATGACATATTTCTTCAACCAATTACTTTTATATGATGTTTATCCCATGGAAAAATCCGGATCTACCAAATCATGTAAGCAAAACACAAGATGGGCCGGGAGCATAGTTATAGATGGGGGTATAACTTATAACCCCTATAGTGATGGCTATTGCACATGGGTTTCAATGTTTTTTTTCACCCTTAAAAAATGGAGTTATCGTCCTGGAAACGAACATATCCCATCCCAGCCCAGCTTTCCTAAGGTGGGATTTGTTCTTCACCTAACGAAAGGATCATTGAATAAAACATCAAAATTCTATTGTCCTTACTAAATACGTAGCACCCAAAAGTTTGAAGGTTAGCCATTGGCTGCATCAGTGTCAATTCCCTCGAAAGCGTAACTTATAAATAACCCGACTTCAAATTGGTTTGTTGGGGCCCATCCACCCGGTCTTACCGTCTTTCCCGTCCCCCAACAAAACCCACAATTGTAGCAACCGGAACCTAAGACAATGGTGACCCACTTGTAGATACGGTCTTGTAGCCTGGCAACCAGAAGCGATTTTTTGTTGAATCGCCGGCCTTATGGAGGGAAACAAATGGGTTTTCATGAGCGTTCGATAAGGCCAACTATTTCCTGGGCAAGTTACGTTGGGGGGGTTGATTAGCCATATTTTTTTTTGGTGGGTTTCTTTTAGGGTCAGTGTGAAAACCAAAGATTGTAGTGACGGGTAAAGCCAGGAATAACTCCACGTATCCAAAAGTTCGGGGGCCCGTTACCGTTCTCATGATTTGAGTCTACCATCCTTGGACACCCCTCAAAAAGTTTTTTACACATGCGTGGTAAATTGCCCTGGTAGTCAGGAATTACTTGGCTGTCGATACACCACCTAAGGATGTCACTAACCACCAGTAGAACATGTCAGGGCGAGTAAGATGGATCCCCAAGACCCTCAGACTTCAAGGGTAACATACTTGAGGGGACTGTTAACAGTCCGAGGTATGATCATCATACCCTGGTCTTCCAGTCATACCTTGTGAATAGGCATTCCAACCCCCAAACACCTGCTGAAAAGGCCTTTAGGGTGTCCATATATCTCCTCACAAGGTATTTGGATCATTTGGAAGACTAGGGTAAAAGCAAAATGAGGAAACTCAACAAATTTGCACAAATTCAGGAATTCCCAAAAATTTCCCTCTACATCAACCTTCAAACGAAACTGACTACACCTGGAACTCAAACATGAAGGTTTCAAAAATGAGAGTTCCTTTTCAAAGGTGTTTTGTGTGGTCAGGTGTCAGGTTCCAGCCGTTACTTTTCCGGGGCGGTATCCGCCCAAACCTTATTTTCTTGGTAAACTTCCCATCACTTTGGATTCGGAACATGTTTTTTTTTTTACATTTTTTTTTTGGGGAAAGTCAACAGCAACAAATTTCCACCAAACCTTCCGACTCTTGGTGGTGTTCCACCCAACCCCCTACTGTTAATGGAAGAAATCCTGCACCACCTGAGATAGATAAAGCCCTGTAAAGAATGGTAGATTCTCCATATCAACTGGTGCAGGGTTTCAGCAAAATCAACAGTACCACAAACAACCTGCGTGTTTTCTCCCAACCTATTGCCGAAGACACTCATGCAAACGCCTCACCGGGACGCATTTCCAACTGTTTGACCGTTTCTATCGGATCAAGTGTTGGGGAGGCAATCGAAACGGGACTTCCTTTCCAAGTGAACCACAAAAAGTGACTGGGCCTTACTTTCCGTGAAATACTGGTTGTTTAGTAGGCATTCTTATGGTTTATGAAAGTCCCCATATAGCTGTGCAGTATAATCCCTATATGCCCTAAAACTATCAGGACTTTTTTTCTTTGCTCAAATGTCTCTGGGACAGTTTTTTCTTAAAAAAAAACACGTTGGTCTTGGAAAATCTTTCATGGGAACTTTAAGGGGACCAAAGTTCCCCTAATGGAATTTTCAGGTTCTTGTGAAAGGTAGTAATGTAGGTAGTGTATAATCACCCAGTTGGCAATTTTTTTTTATCACTTATATACCAGGTAAATATTTTGCCTTATAAAAAGTTACATAATCCATACCACCTATGCCACCACATCTGTAAGAAATCGCCAAGGAAAATTAAAACAACCATGAACCCTTAAGAGTACCTTGACAAGGTCTTTTCTCTTGGGGGGGGTTGCATTGGGTGGGTAGGTACATGTGCCATCAAAATTTTGGAATGGACCATTCCCAAAAATCCCCAAAGGCAAGGGGAAACAACAAATTCTGTGGGAACCAACAAAAATAAATGAATATAAAATATACTGATTACTCCCAGTTGCTAAGTGGTTAGTAACCCCCATTAATTAAGCCATAAAAGGCCCATTTGGTTCGGGGTCCCACAAGCCCACCAATTCGGTAGCCTAAAACGATCACCCCCTGGCTATTGACAAGCACGTATCCTGGGCATCCTGGGAGGCTCCCCCATCCTCCAAGGTGAAGTTTCAGAAAGCGAGACAACGAGGGGCTGAGTTGCCAGTGAGTTTGCGATTTTTTTTTCCGGACACCCGTTTCGGGGATATATTCGTTACACGTTTAAATCGTTTAAACTTTGAATATCAAGCAACCACCAAAAAGTTTCAATATAGATATATCAGGGAGCTAGTTCAGGGTATGTTGGAGTTTCCTTTCCAAAGACTGAAACAAGTTGCAAACACTTGGCTGATGTTCCCTGAAATCAAGATTGCTCCAGGTTCCGGGAAACCTCAAAACCGGCTTCACAAACAAAAACCCAAGGGGGTCCATCATAGAAAACCAGGCCAAAGACCCACAGCATTCAGTGGAAATTTCCTCAAAACTGCCCATGGCATTTGATCGCATCAAGTTTGGATTCCTACAAAATGGGGACCCATTTCATGATTCCTGACTAAAAAGGTTGCAAAAAAAAATCGTTGAAAAAAGCCAAAGGGGTGATATGTGGTGACATATAAGGTTTGCTTATGAAATAATCCCCTTATATATAACAAACACCTACTTGGAGGATCATCCCAGTTCGACCCATTCCCCCATGCGTCCCCTAGGTAGGGTTAGTCTAGTTATAAACGTCTTGTAAGCTTGTAACCCCCTTGAACTAACCACTTAGTAACTGGGATGATCCTCCCCGAAACCAACATAGCACCTGGGATGGCCTAGTTTCAAGGGGCTACGTTAGTTTGATCCAAGTATCATAGGGAAAATGGGGGTGCCCTTGGGATGGTACCCTTAATAATCAACCCCATATACACCTTGTATAGTGGGTATTTAGTGGGTATAGTATACTCCCTTCTTCTTGGGGGGCTGAAACAGCTAGGGTACCACCCAAGGGTACCAGCATTTTCCATATGAAAGTAGGGTGGAAGTTGCTTCCCGTTTGAAGTTGCTCCACATTTTCCATCTTGGCAAACCAAGGCCCGCCTACGCCCATCACAAGGCCACCAATATGAGCGGCAAGGTCCATCAAGGGCAGAAAGCTAAACCTCAGAAACATCAGGTTTTTGGATAGGTTTTTGTGTTTTCTTTTTGGCTGGGAAAAAATTGAAAGCAACAACAATTTTTTCATATGAAAGATGTAAGGGGATTTGTCCTAGTACAGGTATTCAGGGGAGTTTTAATCTAAGAAACATTTGAATTTAGCTGTTCGATGCTTGGAAGAAGTGCCAAAAATCTTCTCCCAAATGGTGGTGAAAAATGGTGATTTACCATGGGATCGAATCCGTACAACATCACCTTAACACATATAAATCTAGGAAAACCTGAAGGATTTTTTTCCGTTTCCTGTGAAGTCTGGTGGGAGGACTTTGACAGTGACACACGTGTTGGTCGTCCCTGGCCGAAATTGACTTGTGTTTTTTTTTTCGCTGTCGAGCTTTGCCGATTCACTTCACTTTTTCGGCAGGATAGACGAGTTCAAGGTGATGCTTCAAGGGTAGGTGGTAGACTTTTTAGGGTTTGCCACGATAGGTTTAAGCATCCACATTTACTGCCACATAGCCTTATAGCTTCCCCAGGGAAAAAGAAAGATGCTCACCATGCACATCGCAACTTGAACTTTCACCCCTTAGGACAACTGCTTCTAGTAATGTGGTTAGTGGGTTTTTGAACAATCAAGGCCCCTGTCGGTGCCAAAACTCTTTTAAGGAAAGAAATATCCCCAATGTTTGGCTGACTCTTTTTTGAACTCTTTTTAAGTTGCACTCTGGTAAATTAACATAGCAATGGAAAACGGACCCTCTGAAGATGCATTTCCTATTGAACGTAGGGATATTCCAGCCAGCTATGTTAGTTGCCAAAGGGTAGAGTGCAAAAGAATGCACCGCAACACAAATGAAAGGCTATTTGAAGTTGACCCACTCCCCCCACATCGGAAAAAACATCCATGGTGTATTCCTCCATCATAAGTGACCCTTTTCCCCGCCAAGTAGCACCACCACCAAAACGATGGAGACTAAAATGGAGCTCGTTTGTGCCTTGGCAAAGTTGATTTTTCTTTTCATGTGACATGTGGAAGGGCACGTTGTTTTCCCCGCAATGCCATTCCCAGGAAGTAAGGACTTATTAAGGGAACACTAAGGTCTTATTAGGCCCTTAGGCCCTTGGGGAGGTGGCAGCAAATGTATTCAACCCCACAAATTGGATTTCCTAAGGGATGGGGGTATGTCCAGCATAGGGCGGTGACTGAAAAGCCGGTTGGGTTTCGAAAAAGATCTGCTTGTTCCAGCCGACTTTTTTTTTAGTGACCCCTACATGCGTTTCTATACTCAGCATGTTTAGACGTCTACCATGAAAGTAGGTGGTGCTTTCCAATTTGTGTGAACCTGTTTTTTCAACAAATCTTGCATATCAAATTGGGACGCCTTTCCCCAAGTTTTGATCCCAAAAAGATGACAAGACATGTCTTAAATAAAGCACCCACAGCTTGTGGTTCAACATTCCCAAAGGATCCATGGGACTGGAATATTTACCTACATGAATGGTGGGTTTTTATGGCACATGAAGGTGCATACTCGAGTCTTACCGGTCCTAATCAATTGGTATTAAACGTTTATCATGGACATTTTCACCTTAGCAAAGTCTCAGGGTTCTTTTTGAGTTTCCCGAAGGAAAAAAATGGTGCAGGTGTTCTTTTGGGGGAGTTTCACCATAGTGTTGGTGGGAAAAAACGCTGCGAACCAGTTGCGGTTGGTAGTTTATCCCATTATTTACAAGGTTTTATACATCCCAGGTGGTGCAGAATTGCTTCCATCGACCGTAGCAAAAGGGGCGCAATGGAGGGTACTACACCTCAGAAGGCAAGAACAATGAGAAAAACATGGACACCTCGAGCAAGCGATTCCAAACTTTGGAAATCATAATTTTCCAGCTTCCTTGTCATTTTTTGCAGGGAACTGGACACGTATCCCACCTAAAGGGAAAAGGAACATCATGCTTCAATTAGGGATGGCTGCCATTGTTCCCAGCATTGTAAGACTGGCGGACTGGGTGGTCTTTATCCAACAAGTAAAGTCAATGTCATTTTTGGTTTCTTAGATGTTGATGGTGCATTAATAAGATACAGCGTACGCATTATTTTTTTTCGAATGGAAAGGGGTGTTCTTTTCCCAAACCATCGTTTTTCCATATCTATTTGCAAAGTCTACTTCTAGCATGGATTTGCGGTTGAAACATCGAAAAAATGACGCGACTCGTGCTTTAAGACACTGTCGAACAAACAAACATCAAATTGAATTCTGGTGCAGATTCTGATGAACCTTCAGATAAAAAACAGGAAAACCTCCACATTTTTTAACTGGGTTCCCAACATTCCTGATCTTTACATCGTTCCTCAGTTTTTTTTCGGGCACGCAAAAATCACGGTGCGAGTTTTTGCGGAAAAAATAACATCTCGGGACCAAAAAAAACACACATTTTCTAGTGGTTGTTTGAAGTGGATGATGAACAATAAACCGTTTGACATGGAACATGGTTGGAAATCACCAGTTTTATCTATCCACTCAAAAAACTGGCTGTTGGACTTAATCCTTGCAAAAACCCTTCCAAACATTCATGAAAGTCCGTGGGGTTTTTTCTTTTCAGGTGGATGAGACAGACATGTTACCCATGGTGAAAACATGACGGAATTTCTTGTTTTTGACTGATACATGATACCGGACCCTCCATTGCCGTTAAAGGAATAATGTGGATGCCATTTGCACAAATTATCGTAAAATTTCATCAAATTTTCCCCCTTAAGGTCAATTTCCCCTGAAATACGGGCAACGCCGATACTCCTCGCTAAGGATTCCGCACGCACAAACAAGTTCCGCCCACAAGTTGCAAGTTGATTTTTTTGCGTTTGAAATCCTGAAAAAAACTTGGTTTGCAAACATCCCTCATGTGCGAACTGCGTCATTTTTGGGCGTTTTGATCACTACTCATGAGAAATATTCCATGACATCCTATGTGGTCACTAGGGGTCTTGCTGATGGACTTTATTAAAAAAAAACCTAGTAGGATGTTTATGGAACTTAGTAAATCATTGCGAAGGACGTATCTCTAATTGGGTTGGATACATCCCCTAAAGTAGGCTACAAGCCACCTTACTAACTACCCGGACCCCAAACAACCAGTTTTTTTAGTGGATGGAAACGGTGATTTCCAACCATTTTCCCATGTCAAGATTTACATGGTTCATCATCCAATTGAAACAACCATGATTAAAAACAATGCTGGTTTAGGGTACCAGGATGTGATTCCAAAATTTCCAAACTCCAAAATCAAATTTGGTTGTTTTTTTGGGTACCAGGATGTTTAGGGTACCAGGTAATTGTCTGACCAGTGGAAGATCGGTCCCAACTCCGCTGTGCTTCAGCTGCAACCATTTGGCTGAAAGTGCTCCACAAAGCATGGTCTTGCCAAGCTTATGCATCAATGCATTGTGGCTGTTCAGATTTTTGTCGTGCTTCTTCCCAACTTGTGCAGCTGATATAAACCCTTCTGTCACCCGGACTGACTGAACAAATGCATCCATTGATGGCTGCATGGCAAGTTGCCTTCGGAGTGCATGCTTGGCACTGTCACTTTTTGGTGACACAAACGCATTGAAACCTTAGCCAAACTTGATGAAGTAGAACTAAAAAATGCTATTCCGCTTCTTACCCAACAAAGCCTGTTGCCCACCGCACCGTTTCCGCACCATGATGCGCTCAAAACGAAAACATGGGATGCCATACATTAGGCCACGTGCGGTCCACTCAACATCCTCTCGGGGGCCACTGAATCGTGCCAGAGGCTTCCCTTGCGTCTGCACCGAATGGATTGCAACAGCACTGTATATTAGGCCAAAAGTCTGCCGCAAATCCGTTATGTTTCCAGTTGCCTTCATTGGGATCCCAGCAATCAGAAACCTGTGTGATAGATTTTGGCATACACATGATTGGGTGAAATGGAAAATGGAACAGAATAAACATTGACCTAAGTTCCATGAACACCTCAAGAGAGTTTTTTCTTAAGGGCTGCGAGCCCCCCCCCCCCCCCAGCAGGATGACACCAAGGACATTTTTACATGAGTCATTTGTCATGATGGCAAACCGATGTCATATAAGGTAGACCGACTCATTCACCATGATGGCATCATGGTTTTACTGGGAGTGAAATGAGTAATCAATGAATCATCCAAACGACTACCCAAATTTGTGAAATTCTTTCTGGAAATTTTCATCTCATGTGGATTGAAGATTCACTACCTTCATTTTCTTTCCAAGCGAATCATCTTCATGGTGAAAGATCAACCAAGCTGGGCAAAAATTTCCTATAATTCTTTACCCTGAATGTTTCGCGCATTTTGGGGGGTGATTCCCTGATCCTAAACCACTGTTTAAAACGACATCCCATGATTAACCAAAAAACACAAAAAACAACAGCCTCTTTCCTGGGCCCTGCACGGCATGGTTTGATTCCAGGTAATCAATAAAAAACTCGACCTGACAGGGACGGGACGGTTGGGTCATGAATGATGATTACCAACCCACACAATTCATCTAGGTAAATAAAAATGAGGTTCGTGGATCTTATGGGCAGCAACAAAAAGATCCAGGAAGTTCAAGGAAAAACCAATGCCACGGAATTTCATCCTTTTACCCCTTGAAAACGGAAGTGATGGAACCCTTTGGAGAAAAAGGACAGGCAATTTTTTGGTTGGAAAAAAAGGAAAAACAACCCTTTTCTGTTATTGGACAGAAGATGTTCAAAACTCACCACTTTTTTCTAGTTTGTGGTTGAACCACCCATTTGTAAAATATGCTCGTCAAATTGGGTCATTTTCCCAGGTAGGGGTCAAAAAAATATTTGAAACCACCGCCTAGAAATCATGTTTTACGATATTCAGCTTGCGAACATATCAACCTTGCAAGCAGCTGTTGTGAAGAAACCATTTTATCATCTAAGATGTGCTGATCGAAAGCATCCGGGATAGCTCCTTAGCTCGCGCCCTATTATGAAGGGATTTGCTAGTCAGAAAACTTCGTGTGCAAATTTCCATTTCATCAACTCTTGGAAGATCCATTTTCCGTGAAAAACTAACAGATGCATGTTTGTTGGAGACGATCCGGCTTCGTTTTTGGGATTTTTCACTGCGAAAAGAAACCTCAAATGTCGTTGGTTGGTTTTTACGGTCTCGGGTGTTGATCCTTCAAAATTTCAACCGTCTCATTCCCAACACAAAAACCCTTCAAACAAAACATTTCGTCTTAACCCCGGGTTCCAACACTTAAAGCACATTTTACCATCTAACCCTCAACAATCAAATAACGCCCCCTGTAAGTAATGTGATTTCAACTACCAACCTCATCTAGTTTTCTCGCCGAAAATTCTGGTTGCCATCAACAATCCTATGCTATGTTTTCACAAGAGAAATCCATCTACCCACCGGGGGTAGCACCACATTGGATCCATCCCATTCCCCGATCCATCCCGGTGGCGCACCATCCGCCGATCAATCCACACAAGCATCCGGACCTCAAAGCTCTCCCCGCAAAAACGGACCATCCAAAAACACATAGGAAATACACCCTCGAAGTTTAACAGTTCGCCCCTGAAAAATGATGGTTGGAAGACTACTTTCCTTTTGGGATGATATATTTTCAGGGGCTATGTTAAACTTAAGGGGGGTAAATAGCCAGGCATTACCCTGGAAGTCAAGGAAACGACTCTGAAAATAAATAAAATATGGTCCCCATTTTTGGATGATTAAAAAACATTTTTCTTACTTAAACAATTAGTAGTCTTTGGTGAAGACCGGTCTTGGGTTTTTGGACTACCACGGGATTACGATCCCATGTGAAACTAGCAACCATCATTGTTGGGCGGATACCCTTAAATTGCCATGAAAGTTGTCTCACCTTCCCCCAGAACCCACAAACCTCCCCAGCAAAAGTATGAAGATTGCAAACCCCCACAAAACAAGTTTTATCTTCTCGGACCCACCAACCAGAAAACAATGGCACTCAAGGGACCATCCACATGTTAGATGGTCAAACGTCTCCAGTTTTTTGTTTCCATCCATATCCTTCTTCCCATAATCATGGAAATAGAAAATGACCCTATTGCAAAGGAAACAGGTCGTGGGGGAACCAAGACCTGTTATGGGAGGAAGAACCATGTTTTCAATCCAATGAGAACCCATATGGTTTGGGTGGTAGCAGTTTTTTTGTTGGATTCTCTCCCAAAATTTGGCGGCTACCCTCCCACACAAAATGACCAAACTTAAACCAACGAAGTCACGAGCCCACACCGAGCGCCCCTGGATGCAAAACCTCGTGGCACAGCGGTGACGTGTTTTGCGACCAAAAACCATGTGACGCACAATGGTTCTCAACAATGATATGCACAGGATCCATGTGACTGGATTATCTACTTACTAGTCTACCTAATAAACATCAAGCGTTCATGTACATCAAAAACCAGTACATGAACCGGAGAGAAAATGAGAAAATGTGGTTTCAATGTGAATTTGGCGGCTTTTTTCGGAGAATGTGTAAATACGGGTTGGTTTGGGATTATTTTTGAAAGGGTTGCTTTGGATTTTGGGGCCTTTTTTTCTTGAACATTAGGCCGAGCCCTTTTTGGGCGACACAAATCCATCAAATCCGCTTGTTTCTATGAACATTTGATAGGAGCTCACGCTGGAAGAGAAATTAGGAGAAAATCTGTAATCACATGGCATCTTTCATGGGGTACCATCCTGATTTTTGGTGAAAATTTAGCAACTCTTCCTTTTTTCCTTTTGATGGCAGAGAACCTGTGCAAGAGATTTGCAAACGCAAATGCCCCATATGTTGATGCATTGATGGTGGTCAAGCATAACGGGAATGTTTGATGTTTTTGAACGACAGAAACCTGAAAGAGGTTCACAAGTCTATACAGTGAGTGATAGCCACGTCCCATCAACGTTGCAAAACTGAAGGTTGATAAGGGACTATTGATTGTCTTTGACCTTTCCGAAACAGGCCCATTGTTTGATTTTGAAAAGGGTTTAGTTCATCAACACGAACAGGTGTCGGACTATGACTATTCATTCGGCTTTAATGGTCGTTTCCATGACTTGGAAGGAGATGAAATTTGACTGTTTGTGGGACATGACTAGAGCAACGCCTCAACATCTACATGTTTCTTTCAAAACGAAATGGCAGAAGAAAGCCACCAGGTAGAACATGCTATCCATTTTGTGTATGCTGTCTCCAAAACTAGGCATCATGAAAGACTGTCTTACATGCTGTATGTACAAACAAAACATCATATGGATCATAAGTCAGAAGTCTTCAATGATCTGGGCATGTGCCAAAGTGATTAGAAGTTCGCCAAAATCTTCCAAAGGTGGAGACATCGAGCAAAAAACGTGTTTGAAAGATTCTTAACCACATAATCCTTTGCACTGAAATCAGGCGTGTGCTATGACCACACAAAGCACCCTCTGGCTATGAGCTGTGTTTGTAGCTATCCTTTTTATCCACCAACCATGCCGAGGGGGGGCTCCAACCAAAATGATTTCTATGTGACAGCTCCACGGCGGTGACAGTTCGGCTGTTCAAGATCATCTCAGAAGTGTGTAGTCTAGCTGTGGCAAGGCCGGCGACTATCACCCCAGGTAACGACAGATCCATCTTCCAGAATCGCAGCAAAGGCCTCACCACTCGCTTGAATCTGCTGCACACGCTTGAGCTGATCTCGAACTGCCGAACTGTCACCGCCCTTTTTTTGATGATTCCAGGTAACGACTGATCCATCTTCCAGAATCGCAGCAAAGGCC
>DF239415.1:22966-130173 GCA_000507305.1 Breviolum minutum Mf 1.05b.01 | reverse complement strand
CCCCAGGTAACGACCGATCCATCAGCCAGAATCGCAGCAAAGGCAAAATACGAGGATTGAATCTGCTGCACACCTTTCGAGCTGATCTCGAACCGCCGAACTGTCACCGCCAGAGGCTGCATTCCCCCAGGTAACGACGGATCCATCTTCCAGAATTGCAGCAAAGGCAACAGCTGAGGCTTGAATCTGCTGGACACCTCTGAGCTGATCTTGAACTGCCGAACTGTCACCGCCACATCTTGCATTACCCCAGGTGACGATCGCACTATCTCCATGACACCACAAGGCGAAGGCATTGTTTGTTGCTGCCAGTTGTGGTTGAAGTACCAGAGCTGTAAGGCACTCTCCGTCCTCTATCTCTGCTTCTTCTAAGGTTTGCTCAAAATTAACTAAAACTCGATTCTTGGCAGTGATAAGTTTGAGATACTTTTTTCCAAAGGCTTGTTGGGCCGCAGTCTTTAACTCTTGAAGCGTGGAAGAAGGCAGAACTCTGAGAAGTTCAGCATGCCCATTCGGCAAAGCTACATTTATCTTCAACATCGAGCTGAGACGTCCTCAAAACATGAGCAATGTCACACCTTAAGCCCAAGCCAAGCAAGAATACATGGTCGGCGACCGTCTTTTGAAAGTCATCATAGATGATGACACCAGGATATGTGATATCTGGGTGGATATAATGCAAGCTTCAAGCTGACTGTCATTACTTGATCCGTCAATCAATTAGTCAGTCCATGGGCATACTTGACTCCATCAAAGCTAGTATGACATGCATCATGTCATGGGGCACTAGTAACTCTACCAGGTACCAACTCTACATAGAACATGAAACAAAGGCCTGGAAACCTTTCTCGTGCTCTATTTATAAAACTGTCATTCTGATATGGTACATTTACCCGGTGTAGGACTGGAAGATCAGCTGACTTGTAGGATATTGCCAGCCTTTTGTCAAGAGATTCTTGTTCATTCCTCTGTAAAGCAGTGGAAGCCAAATGTTTCTTGCTCTGGATCACACCAGAACAATGGCGGATTGGAAAAACGGAAAACCGAAGGGCATGAATTTCAACAAAGTGGATGAAACCGAATGATCCTGAGGGATGACAGCACCTAGACCACAATCACGTTGTGCTTACTCGTGGAAGACGATCCGTTAGTTGCAGGGAGGGTAGTTCATTAGCAATCATCATCCAACCACAAAAACGTCAGTGCATCTTCCATTAACCTACAACAGGTCCCACTTTCAGGGAAGGTATCCTTCAGAAAGTCTACTACAGTAGGTGAGTTTTTTGTTTCTTTCTGTTTGACCCAAAAACTTGGAAATTTGCGAACTGGTTCGTTCGATGCGGATGGAAAACGTTCCCCAAACATATTCTCCCTTTTTATGCGCCAGTGGAAATTCCACAAGTGAAATTCATCCAGCTCTAAGAAGGTCGAAATATCATCCAACGACAAACACAGCCAATCCGTGGATGGCGGTATTTTTTCTTGCGGCTTTTTGGTAGCCATCCGATTTGTGCACCAAAATCACCGGCAGTTTTTTCTTGGTCAGGCTTATACGTGAGGTCACCGAAAAAAAAAACCCTTAAAGTCCCGGATACGATACTTTCCATGATGTTGTTTCCTGGTTGTTTAAAAGGTTCCGGGATCCCTAAGAAAGAGTTTTGTTACAAGCTCCAAATAAATGGGTAGCTAGTTGGTGGTTGAACCAACCCCTTTGAAAAATATTAGTCAAAATGGGAATCTTCCCCAATTTTCGGAATGCACATAAACAATCTTTGAGTTGCCACCACCCAGGGTAGAAAATTTCATCCCCTTTTTTTCGCCCAAACAGCCAGGTTTTTTTCATTGTTCAGGTGGTGCCAAACTCTTCTGAAGATTTTCCAGGGCCTTTTTTGGATACCGAAAAAAAAACACCCCGCCATTTCTGACCCAAACGAAAATCAAAACTTTAAACTTTATCTTTCCTACCATGTATATGCAATTCCTTGATGTTTGACATAATTATTCACTGAAACATGGTGTTTGGCAAATGGTGGTGAAATTCATAGTGATGAATTCCATGAGATCGAATTTGGGTCAAACAAAAACGCCTGAGCAATGAACAAAAACCCGGGTTGTTTAGGGTAAATATAGGGGATGAAATACTACCCAGTTATATTATGGATTGCAATCGACCATTCATAAGGATCATTCTTAACCAACCAGGATTTTATTTGGAAAGTATCGTACGGGACCCCGGGTGTTTTTTTTGACTCGTGGCTCAAATCACCTGAAAAAACCAACCTAGTTGGTGGTTGAACCAACACATGTGAAAAATATGCTCGTCAAATCGGAAATCTTCCCTAAAGTTTAGGGGTGAAAATTCCAAAAATATTTGAGTTGCCACCACCTGGTACGTACTGTAACTACCAAAATCCGATATTTCAATGTGTTTTTTGGGGTAGGTTTCCCTTCCTTTTAAATCACCTTTCTTTCTTCGATTTCTGAGGATGGCTATTTTGAGTTGCCACCACCAAAAAGCAACAAATTTCCAACACATCCAAGTGACACAGCTCAGTAAATTCGCATAGATCCCGGAAGAGAAGTAGATCAACAACCATGCCTCAGGCTCAGGGTAGTTCTGGTTTCGACCAAACAAAAAATTCTCCTCACAAGTTTGGCGGGATGATTTTTTGAAGGGGATGCACCGGCGAAGTTTAACGAATGTCCCCTTAAAAAGGGACTATATTTTAACAGGAAATACATCTGTACCAACCATTGATTTTGTGTCTTACGCAGGGTTACCGGAGTGTAACAATTGGATTTCCCAATAAATTAGTCCTTTCGGGGCAAAGCGAATCGCCTTTGCTTCAAACATTTCGGACCATTTTGGGTATTTATCCTTGATTTGCCTAAGGTGAAACAAATAGAAAATAGCCTCCCAAATGGTGGTTTAATGCTGATTTACCCTGGTACAATCCAAAAAAAAACACCGTGAACAAATCGAAGAAATACGATCTTCCCCAACGAGTGTGATCTTTTTGATGAATCTTGCAGGCAATTAACTCGAAAATAGCCTTCTGCACAAACGGCCAACGCGGATTAAGTGCGTGCTCTCAAAAAAGCGCTGCTCAAATGGTCCATTTGACTGGGGTTACCATGTGTTCTTGCAAATTGCTTAGAAAAGCTTAAGATGCTAGGAAAAAGTGACCCCAAAGTAGTCGTAAATGATGGTGAAATTCATGGTGAAATTCATCCCATGGGATCGAATCCGTAAAAAACAAAACACCGGGAAGAACAAACTCAAGGTGTTGAAGGAACCACACTTAACATATTTTCATAGTAACAATGGGTTTTTTCATCAACAAATCCCTACCCCCAACAAACCAACCCCTACTTGAATCATCATCCTGGGACTTGTAAGTAATTAATAATTCTAAACAATGCTTAATAAGCCCCCTCAGTAGGGTTGCTCCCCTTCCAAATGGCTTAAAACTTATATGGCGTATAAATGAAAGTGATTCTAACCCTTTACAAGTCCTGAGAGCCCATTCTCCAAGTAGGGCTTTGTTGACTCGAAAACTGATTCTGTTCAGATTTGTTACGTAGCAACCTCTGGAAAAATCGGAAGCATTTCCTGCGCAATCTTCCTCCATCTATCTGGGCAACATTGACCCTATAGTTCCTAAAACTTAGGTTTCCCTGAAGTTTCAAGCATTTCCCCTACGAACAAAACCCCCGTTTTTTGAAAGTCAAAATTTGACCCCAACGTCCTCATGGTATACATTTACCGATCCATGAAGGTCGCTGGACTTTTTTTTTGGGGGCAAAATGTCCGACACCACAAATCGACGCGCCAAAATTGACCATTCCAAAATTCTTAAACCTAAACGTCGTGTTTTTTTTTTGCATTTTTTTTTTTTTGGGAAAAACGGATCCTTTTCCCACACTGTTTGGGGTGGAGTTCCCATCCTGAAGCTGAAGGTCATTGAAAAGAAAGTGTTGGTGGGATGGATTCCCTTACTACTATATAAAACATATAAATCAACAATTTAAGGTGTCACTACAACCCTACATCTGAGCAAATCTAATTACCAAAAAAACATCTATATACCATTTTCTTTTTTTTGTGTGGGAAAAAGTTCTCGGATACCGTAAGGGGGTCGTCCTCAAAACCGGATGAGATTTTGAAAATGAAATCCTCCTCCCGACACGGATCAGGGCTTCGAGCAGGAGTGCCCCAGATCATTTCCAATTGCACCTCAATTTCCAAGGACGACGTTCCACAGCGATCATTGCTCGATTACTTACCAAAAGAAATCATATTAGTGTAAATAAAACGTGATAAAACTTGGATCCCTGGGACGCAGGATTCCAAGGTGGCATTCCTGAAAATCAATATGGATTCCTTACTAAGCATGTAATAATCTTGGTGGTGGGTGGGGGGTGGATCGAAGATATAAGTATCTCAACAAAGGAAATGCATTGAACCGTTCCGTGGTGTATTTTCCCAAAAATTGTTGGATGGTGCATATGATCCGCATGAACATGCATCATTGACAAAACTACTGGCAGGTTGCTGTTAGAAAACTTTGGATTTATGAGGTGTTTGGTCATCTGCGTGCCTTTTGATGGATAACCTGCGTGGTCTTGAAACATCCTTCAACAACCTGAACTTACATTGCAATAAGTAAACAGAATTCATAAATTGGATTCGCTTAAAAACGTTTGGAAGGAAAATAATATTTACACAAATGGTAGTTTAATGCTGATTTACCCTGGTGAAGTCCAGCAAAAAAATAACCAACAAAAACACATCCAAAACCATGTCTTTCTCCTTCCTTACCTTGGTGTGGGTCATATCCGGGTCGCCCCGGTGGCCAAAACATGAAGAAACCCTTGGAGAATTCCAATTTTTCTAATGTCAATTCCAAAAACAAAACAACACATGTTTTCGGGGAACATAGGGGAATCTTGGAAACACATGGTTTACCAGGAATTTCCCTTTCAGGGTTTCTTGGAAATACATGGTTTCCCATAGCAAAAGTCGAGTGGCGAAAAAAAACAACATCCGTTTCAAAGAGCTGCAATAGATGGCTCAAAACCATCCCGGAATTAAAACCATATCGCAAGAAACCCGGAAGTGCAGCTACCATACGAACATAGCGGCTTTGGGAGAAACTATCCTAAATTTTGGATAGCAACGGAAAAATTACGGAAAAAACCCACCCAGCCGTTGGTGATTCCTTGTGTGATCAAACCCGCCCTGAGAATCATGTGATCTCAAGTCACCGGTGGTTTGGAAATCCCAGACCCCTTTGCTCTACAGAGTCAAACCCTTCGATAGGAGGGTCGAATGATTCTGATCCAAATTTCTGTTTACAAAACGTCTGAAAAAAACCACCACCCGGAGTATCCAAGCCAAAAACTCCCCCATCCACCCGAGAAATTCCCGATTTTCATCCGGTTTTTTTGGTTTTTAGAAAGCCGAATCAAGGAACTCCAGCACGGATTTGCACCAAAACATTCCCCACCTTGATTGGCAGAAATTCACTGGTGGTGGTTTGGAGCAGGTCAGTTTCAAAAGGGATGTCCATTTGAGCCACGAAAAAAAAAACCCGGCCGTACTTTCCATGCAATCCTGGTGTGGTTCGTGACTGGATCCTTTTAATGGTTTATGAAATAATCCCTATATAACTGGGTAGTAAATTCCCCATATAACCCAACCGACTAGTGTGTTTTTAATTGGAAAAACCTTTGGTAGTGAAATGGTATAACTTGTGTGTATCCTTGCCTCATGACCAATGGAAGGTTGAGATTCGTAAGGGGTCAAGGCGGCTTTCCAGTGTGACGAAAGAAAGCAAAAAGCTACACCCATACGACATAATTAAATTAATTAAGGCCAAGTCAAAATGTAACAGCCAAAACCTCGTTACTGTTGATGGTTTATGATTTTGCGACGAAGAAACAAGTTTTTGTCATGTGGGTCGGGTTGTTGCAAAGGGGCCGACAAAGACTAAAACCAATACCAATCGAAGCAACGTGCTGATCCTTTAACTTGCAGGTCTTTGCGCGCCAGCGCAAACTACCCATCCGCGTACGCCAACAATGAATGAATCAATCAAACCTACCAGCAAGGTCGAGGAGACCATGCTACGCCCAAGCGAAAAATGCTTCCTAGAAATGGCCCCCAAAAAAATTGGGCAACTGGGGGCCACAGCCCCTGTAAGTGAAGTGATACCACTGGCATGGTCCCACCTTGTAAACTACTTCCATGACAAAGACAATAGCCTTACAAGGTTTAAGGGCTTTAGAACCTGAGTCTGCTCCTTGCGGCTCGTACACCAGGTCTCACTAGAGTTTGAGAACAATAACGGATCAGCAGCCGAATAGTGAGCTTTGCAATCGTCAAACTTGGAACTTTTCATCGTTTTCGCCTTCAGAAATCTCTGCAACTAGCTGGGATCTCAGGCTGAAAAGGTATCTATTTGATTTGTGGAGACCGTATCTGAACTCCATGCTGTGATCCATCCCATTAAAAAATGGTCAACCCCCCCTTGTTTGGAATGGTCGGAATGGTGAAATATCCCCTGCCCAGGATGTTGAGCTCGCTTCCACGAAAAAAAAATTCGACATTCGGCCATTTTTGGGATGGCTTCTTTTGGCAAAACTCAGCCATTGAAGGTCTTCAAACTCGACTTACCATTTTTTTTCCCGACGAAATATGTACAGCTCCTGTAAATTCACATAGCTGGCTGGAAAATAGACAAATAAATGAAGATGCGTTTCCTGTTGAATATGGGGATATTCCAGCCAGCGATTCGTTAGTTTATCAGGAGGATACTTCCCCAAATATTGCCCGAAACGGTGGTGACAAATGATGGCTTAACAATGGTAGAAGCCACAAAAAAACATCACCTGAAAAACAAATCCAAGTTTTTCCTACTAAATATCATTGGCAAAACTGAGGTCCCATAGCCGCTAAAGGTTTCACTGGTAATAGGTTACATGAAAAAACCTACGCAAAAACTCAGAAATCTCAGAAGGTCCTTTTGGGGAACATCTACGATTTTATCATAAATATTCGTTAGATTATCATTATCCTTTCGTATTTCAACCACTTTTTGATATTCTTTTTGGTTGATAGAAGTTCTTGAAATTTCGTTATTCCCTTGGGATCCAATCACCTTGTCAGATGATGCTTGGGGTGTACTATCACCTCCAAAACGCAAGGAAATTATGTTCCATGAAACCATTCTCAGTTTCCGTGAGCCAGGATCTTTAGCGCCCTAAGAATCCCGACCCTGAAAAAATTGCTATTTTGAAGATCCGGACCCCTGCTATACAGGTTCAAACCCTTCCATTGGAGGGTCCAAGGATTCTTAGGGTCATGAAAGTTTAGACATCCCGGATGCCGAAACGGACTTTTGAAACAAACAAATGGTGAGAAGTTTTTTCATTTTTGTTTCAACACAACATGTCGATGACTTGGACAAGTAAACTAAAACTAGGCAAGCATATTGAAAAAAATCCCATCACGGTCCACGGTGCAAAACGATGGATGTCAACCATGGCTTCAAATACATTTACTGAAATGTTTATCACTGGGGTATTGGAGCTGCGCTCCAGTAATGATCTTTCAACAAAAACGTGAAAGATCATACGTGCCAAAAGACACAGTCGAAGGGGATCCTTCAAAGGGAAATATTGGGTACCCTTGGGAAGGTACCCTAGCAGTTCCCCAAACATTACCCCATATTGGCCGATACAAACTTGGAATCCATATATCCCAACTTTTCCCTTTTGAATCCTGTTAGTTCCCAGCAAACAGGATCCCACCCCTAAAGAATCAGCATTTAAATCTCACCCAAAACACTGATATGGGGACTGGTGATCCTACAAGGCCCTCCTATAGGTCCTATATCAGCTGTCAAACCCCCGTCTTGTTTGGAAGGGTCCAAAAAGCTGTCATTTCGTGAGGTGCCTGCCAAAGTGAATTGAACCATCAACAATAAGGATTTGGGGAGATGGTTTTTAAGAACTGTTGATGGCGATGTTTTTTTTGTTGACTTTTCAATAAGATGAGTCCTGTTGATATTTTTGATGTTAATTCACAACAAAACTGCTACTTGAGATTTTTCACAATAGTACTACTACTCCTAATGACTGATGCGGTTCTTGTTGTCTCTGTCATCATTGGGGTTGGATTACGTGAGCTCGTTAAAACACCCAGCCATTTTCCTTGGCCGGACGATTTTTTTCTGAAGGTATACTTAGATTTGTATCTTCGGTGATTTCGCACGGATTCTACCATGGTAAATCATCATTTTTCCCACGATTTGGGGGGAATAGGTTAAAAATTTTTGTCCAACCACCTTGAAGCAAATCGAAACATATAATACCAGAGACTCAAGAATATGGCAGTTGGTAAAGTGGTTGCTTTTCTATTGAGGTATTCATTTTCTCAGCCGCACATTGTTGTTGAACAAAAAATTCCTCATTGCCTAGAAAAGAAGTTAAACAAACTTCCATGGTCTTCAAGTAAGGGTTAATACCCATGAAAACAAACATGACAATGGAAAAACAACCATTTGAAGATGTATCTCCTATCAAAACCGGTGATTTTCCATTACCATGTTCGTTTGCCGGAGGGTATCATCAGCAATTTCGGGAGAATTCGGCTTAACGGTTTTTGCTTTGACTTACACGGTTTTCATGGGAATTATTTGGAATTCAATGGGTAACCCTCCCCCTGACTATGATTGCTATCTTCATAACCCCTCAATAAGGCCTTATTTCTTTCGCGTATTTTTTCGTGGAATTGGGGGAGTTTCGACCCCTGAACTTTTCAGAGAAATTGTTGATGAAAACTCTCTTTTCAGAGCATGTTTCGCGATAGATTTGCCAGAAAGATTGCTTGGATCTTTTTTTGACAAGAAAACATTTTCCATGGCAAACTCGATGGGAAAAACATACATTTTTCCGCACCATTTTCGATTAAAATCGAGTAACAAAATCTCTTCATAGTCCTATATTTGGTCATATCGAAGACCTCCCATTGGTAAATACATCTGCCCCGGAAATCCTTTTGTTTGATATTTTTATATCTTTCCGCTTGGTCGTTTCTTTTGACTTCCGGGGTATTTGCCTTCACTTGGATGTACTTGTTGGATGCTTGGAAAAGGTTCCAAAACTATTCTCCCAAATGGTGGTGAAAATTGGTGATTTACCATGGGATCGAATCGATACAACAAAAATCACTCGAACCACACGTCCAAGTTTGTCGGCAGAAATCCCACCACACAACTCTTAATCAGCCAACAGGACCGTGAAATCAAAGTTTAAACTTCATGTTTCCTACTAAATATACACTTTTGTCAAACTTACATCCCTAAAAACTAACATGGAACCCCAAAAATTGGTGGTTTGTAGATGTTTCTCCTTTTCCTGTTGGGTGTATTTTCCAGGTTCCAGCCGTTCGATTTTCGGGGAACTTAGCCCGGGTAGCTGACTGAGAATTCCTTGAAACCAGCCCACCAACCAACCCGTGAGGCTTCCATACCAAATGGATCCAACCAGCATGCAACATCGTAGCCTCAACAACACCAACATCCATCAAGGCTGGTAAACTCGCGGGGTTCGTTTCAGGGAGGAAGGATGTTTGGATTTTTTTGGTGTGGTGCTTGGAAAACATCCGACAAAACTTATGCCAAATGGAGGGTGGATAGGTAAAAACTGTTAAATTCTCTAGGGGTCCAAAACACAAAGGATTTCAGGGGAGCCAGAAAGGTCAACTGAAGATATGGCCAAACCTAGAATTTTTCCAGAAAAATCCTCTGAATTCAACGAAGATTTTTTTCAAGACCTGTATTTGCCCCAAATTGTGGTGAAAAATGGTGATTTACTGTGGCAAAAATTTGTAAACGTGCAGCTGAAAGTCCAAGTTGGAAGCAGAAATCCCCCCAGACACTCAAGCGTGTGGCCCATTTAGATGAAGGGGGCTTAAAAGGAATCCCTTCGCGAAAACTCACACATCACCGCTCCCATCATAGTAGTTTTGCCCCCCTGGATTTCTGACCAATATTCGGAATCGCCTCCGGTGTACATATGCCTGAAAATAGCAGCTCGCACCTGAAGATAAACCCCTGGAAAAAAAAGATTCCTATTGGAAACCACCATTTTTTAGGGGCTAAGCTATGTTAGTTTTGAGGGAAAGGTAAGTCGCCATATGCAGTTCAGCAATGGCCGCGCAGCCACTCCTTAATCTCCTTAAATAGTAGCTGATCCAGTTGATTTGGCAAAGCATGTGCTGGCCAGACTCTGCCGTCCAAACAATTTTGATTTTTGTTGCCTGCGTTGAACTTTGCTGGGGAGGAGTTGGTGGACACGCTCCACGAAAAAATCCTCACGGGAATAATCGAACACCAATGTCTAAAGGACGCAGAAATGCTGCGCTAATCTGGTTTCACTCATCCACCTGAGCAAAGCTTTCTCTGAAACCTTCCCAGGCTCTGCTGTGGTGTGCTCATTCTGTAGGTAAAGGCGTTGTAATCGTGGCAGCAAAAGACTCATCCCGGGTCGTCTTCAGCTTTCACAAGCTCTTTGGAATTGAAATTCTCCATGTGCTGGTATATCCTGCTGCAATATCTGGCCACATTGTGCACTGCCCAGGAAGGTATGGTCCCTTTTCAGGGGACATGTCACTTCTTTTGGGGGGAGTGATTGCAGGAACAAAAAGGCAAAACAAAAAAAATGCGTAAAAGTGCTGCAGGGTGGGTGTGACGGGGAAAAAGCAAGATTCCTTCCGCAAGATTTCAATTTATGCTTATGGTAACTATTGGCTATGCTGTTAGGTCCTTAAGGGGGTCCGAAAGGGTGTCCAAGCGGGTGAACAAAACCTTAATCTTACCGATATTTCCCCCAAATTTCCCTCTTGCTTTGGTATATTCATGAAATCCATGAGATTGGTATGTTCATCTACAAATTTACGAAAAAAAACTAACAATTTTCATATCCCATTGATCCTTCCAAGGATATGTTGACCTCAAAATCGAACACGTCAACACCTCGGAGGTAACTGCCGAGACGCCGAGGCCAAACGCCACACTTCACCGTGAGCAATTTTAGCCTCGGCGTTGCCGAATGGAGGAACAAAATCACAGCACACTGAAGTCATGAAAGATGACACCAACCCAAACAAACTGGGATGTCCTGCTGGTACTGGATGTAAATAGATTATTATAACCCCTATATAAGTAGGTTGGATATGTCCCGATCAGTAGGTGAAACAACCCAACTTACGAAGGATCCTTACTAAGTTCCATGGACATCCTAGTAGGGTTGTACACCCCTGGAAGATTAACGGCTGGGTTCCATGTCCTCATGGAGGTTTGGTTGGAAGATCATTTTCCTTTTGTAAACGGGTGGTTTGTAGGTTCCAGCCGTTCATCTTACAGGGTTGTGGATTGGGCCCTGAATCAAAGCCGCCAAACCCTGGTGAAACACCAATATCTACAGATCGAATTTTCAGTGCCATCTGTGGCGGCTTTGTTTCCAAACATGTTTTTTGGGGACAGATCTGCAACCTTAATTTTTTGGAAGCAAACCTCTGAACATCACCATACATTTGCAGTGTTTGATCCACCCAAAATGGTCCAATTTTGTGATCCCTGGATCAAACATGGAGCCAGAAGATATTTGTTTCGTGGAAAAAACGATGAACTTCTTTGGAAAAACTATCATGTTTCGGGTTCCCATTCATTAAAATAATTGGGGGTTTGCAATGTGGAAGTTACACTTTCACCCAAAACTGCCCTCCCTGAAACTAACGCGCGATTTTTTTTGCCCCCGAAAAAATCGGCCGAAACTTTCCCAACAAAGGAAAGGCAAGCTTTTCGTCTTCCAACCATTTTTTGGCGTAAAAACATGCTGTTAAATTTCGGTTGAAATCTGCCTCCACACTGGAATCTGCCAAAAAGAGGTGTTGGAAAGGAAAGGGCAATTCCTTCCAATGACCCTCTGGTAAACTAACATTGGAATGGAAAATCCCCATGGTTGATAGGAAATACATCTTCATTCATGGTCCATTTTCCGGCCAGATATGTTGGTTTAGCAGAAGTGTACGTACTTTCGCACCTGCAAACAGTTTTTCTTTCAGAGAGGGTAGGAAAAAAGTAAATGCATCAAGTAAGTGAAAATTGGATGTAGAAATTCCTATTTTACTTGGAGGCTCATCCCATTTAGTAAGTTGTCAGTAACCCCCATATTGGAAGGGGCCCCACAACCCTACTTATAGGACTCACAATCACCATAGTTACTACCCTCCGGTAAACTAACATAGCTGGCTGGAACATGGACCCTGAATGAAGATGTATTTCCTATTGAACATGGGGATGTTCCAGCCAGCGATTCGTTAGTTTACCAGGGGATAATCCCCCAAAATATTCCCCAACCTTCATTTTTTAGGGGTTATTTCACCCATAACCCATATATTGGGGGTTTAAAACCTTCATTTTTCCATGGGTTTTTGGGGTCCAAAGGTAGTTACCTAATCACTTACCTCCAAGTCGCCACAGACCTTTCCCACCTTTCCCCACCCGAGGTCGAGACCGCGTTTTTGGCACCAAATTGATCGAGGCGATGAAAATGAGGTCCAAGCATCGGATTCTCCTCCAACAATTTCCCGGTGCAAATTTTGGGGGCAAGAAAATTTAAGGATGATCAACCCTCTGGTAAACTAACATGGCAATTGAAATCCACCATTTTTAATAGGAGATACATCTTCATTCATGGTGGATTTCCCAGCCAGCTATGTTAGTTTACCGGAGTGAAACTGTTCCGCGTTTGTTACATCAAGTTCCACTTTTTGTTCCCAAGACTACAAACCCATCAGAAACCAACCAATCTTCAAAGTGCTCTTCATCTTAGCGACTTTAGCCGCCGTGACCTTTAAAAAGGTGTTAGCCCGTGACATCACTTCCGGAATTCAAGGACCCGGACTCCAGTTTTTGGATGGTATAAGCCCCTTGATTTTGAAACCTAAACAAGTTCCCCAAAAAGATCCATGTATGATAAATGATATATTCCTAGAACCCAACTGACCCCCTTTTTTTGGGGGGGTTGACCTTCCATTTTATGGGTCAAATCTTCGAGAATATGGGTCATTCGGGTTCTAGGTTATGTATACCTGGACCTTCAAGTCGGGGTGCCAATTATTCACCCTAAGGGATGGTGCATCGACACCCTGTAACGGAAGCATTTGGCACCCCTTTGAAGGTGCTGGGTATATAATGCATTTACTTACATTTACCATAAAAATTCAACCATTGATGTAGGCAACTACACAAAAGACATTGGAATCTTATGGAGGTTTGACATCTTCCCCCCCCTTCAAAAAAGGTTGAAATCCGGGGACATTTGAGTGAAGTTTGCGACTTGAAACAATCGCTGTTTTGGAGGCAAAATTCCCCAGCTATATCCAATCCAAAAAGACGGAAGAACCCCAAATTCCAAGGGGGAGTTGGGGGGAAACCAGTGGGTATAAAAAAATGAGTACTACATGGTTGTTTCCTAAAATGGTGGTACCCAACAACTATGGGTTTTCCTACTAAAAATGATCAATTTTTGGGTGTTTTGGGGGTACCACCATTTTAGGAAACATCCACATCTACGAGACTTTTTCCAAGTGTTTTCAATGTTAAACTTTAAGAATCTTGATGTGAGCCACGAAAAATCCCGGCCTTACAATACTTTCCATGAAATACTGCTTGTTTGATAGGGATCCATATTAAATAGTTTGCCAAATCACCCAAAAAGACCAACCCGTTGAGCTCAAGAAATTCGACAAAAAAAACCTCCACCTCGTAGAAGACAAAACCTCCATCTAGAATGATGATCACGATTAGGATCAACACCTGTTTTTTCGTTGGTGGGTTTTTCTGGCCACCCATTTGAAACATATGCGCTCCACGTCAAATTGGGAATGATTTCCCCAAGGATCAGGGGGTGAACATCAAATATGTTTAAAACCAGCACCTAGCTGTTTTTTCGTGTTTCAACCAAATTCCAGGAAAATTACAACACATCCCGAGGAAATCCACCGTTCGCCAACTATGAAAGGAATCCCGGCTTATAGCCTGTTGGTAAAGGTTTTTTCGGGGTATGTTACAAAGGTGTGGTGAAACAAACAACCTTGGAAAAATTAAAGATGGAGTTTTTGGGAGATTTTTGATGGAGCTTAGTCAAAGATCTGAAAAAAAAAACTCGGAAAACATGTGGGTGTTTCCGAAAATAGTGGGTTTTCTCCCAAATCATCCATTTTAATAGGGTTTTCCATTATTTTCACCATCCATTTTGGGGTAGCACTATTTTTGGAAACACCCTTTTGATGAAGGCATGTCATCGAACATGACATAACTCAAATAGAATCATGGGACAACAACATGTTGCAAGAAAACCCCATGAAATTTCCAACAAAATCCATGACCTAAAATCCGAATATTTGGGATCCTCAACTGGAGGAGGATCCAAACTCTGTCAGATTTTCTGGGATGACCAAATCTTGAGGTCAGATGATTTTCACGGTAAAACCCTCAAAAAACACTCCACCAAATGATTTCAAGGGATCTTTTTCAAGGATGGTGAAAACGTGACCGACTCATTTTGAGTGATCAATTTTGGGTCACTTGAAAGCTGGCATTCAACAAACAATCTGGATCATTTACACGATTAGTTGGTGGAAGTTCAATCAATCCACCACATGAACTGAATATTGTCCAAGAAAGATACAACACACGCCTAGAGCACACCCAAGGCAATCCCCCCTAGCCAACTATGAAAGGAATCCCTTTGTGGCCTGTTGGTAGAGGTTTAGGGGTGTGTTCCAAAGGTGTGTTGAAACAACCTCAAATATTAGCGACATACCATGTAGTGACCTTTTTGTGAACCACAAAAAACACCGTCACATTTTGACGAGAACATAAAATCCTTTCGCAAGTTTTTTCGAAATTTGGATCATGGGCTTGAAAGCGAAGATTTTCAAAAACCATAACCTCAATGAAAAAACCTCTGAAATATGAGGTTTTTTTTTCATATCACGTAACTCATCTACCGTCGCGAGGTGCAACATTTGGCAAAAGAGTGGTGGAAAAATATCCTCCGGTAAAACTAACATAGCCATAGAAAATCACCCCAAAAAACCTGGTCAATTCCATCAAAATGGCGGATATTCCATGGCCATGGTAGTTTTCTGGAGTGTAGTTGCTTAGATATTGGCAAATAGTGGCAATATGTCTTGGAAATGAAACTATTTTGGCTTGCAAATGTTGATGCAAGATGTCCTGCACCACCTGGGATGTATAAAACCTTGTAAATCATGAGGTAAACTACCAACCTCAACTGGTTAGCCGGATTTCTTCCATCATCAGGATGACCTTTTATTCAAGCAACAAAAAAAATGCAAAACGTGGTAGAAGGCTTGGTGCTTTCCTAAGAATTCCCTTACCCATAGGATCCATGGGACTCGTATATTCACCTACATTTAACATAAAAATCAAGTAAATGTAGCTCAATGTAGCTCTATGTGTCCGTCCCGGGACATCCTAGTAGTGAATTTCATGGTGATTTACCATGGTAGACTCCACGGATTTCGGACACCTGCACCACGGAGAGCAAAAAGGACATCCTTAGGGTGTCACACACTTCACGGGGGGATAATTTTTTTTGGGAAGTAAATTCTTGGATCTACCAGGATGTCCTGCTGGTACTTAGTAAATAGATTATTTCACCCCTATATAAGTAGGTTGTAAATCCCCTAAGTAGGTTACAACCCAACTTTCTAAGGATTGTTACTAAGTTCCATGGACATCCTAGTACTCTGGTTGGTTGGTTGGTTGGTTGGTTGGTTGGTTGGTTGGTTGGTTGGTTGTTTGTTCTTGTTTTTTTTGAACCACAAACGTGCAAACATGTCAACTTGGAAGATGCAAACCTCCAAGTTTCGGGGGTTTTCTAATAGGATTCTTAACCGGGGGGGGGTGATTCCCCTAATCTTCCCTAAGATTCCCCAATCTTCCCTAGGAATCCTGAGGGTTCCCCAGTTACCCCCTCCCCTTGAACACCCCTCCTTAAGAATCCTAGAAGTTTCTTTAGGAAACGCACTTTCCGTTTTTTTTTCAAAAATAAAACTGAACAGATTGAAGCTGGAAAAAAATAGGTCAAATTGGCGGAAGATTACCAAAAAAATGCTCTCTAAAAACATGGCTTGAAATGAGGTACACGTTCCACCATTTCAGAAGGAAATTGAGCCACAAAAAAAAACCATTATTATGTTGTTTAATGACGGGATCCTTATTTCATGCTTTATTTCGATAATCCCTATATTAACTGGGAAGTTTTTTCATCCCCAACAAATCCCCTAAACAACAAAACGGGGCCAATTTTTTTCATGGCTCAATTGGCAAGAAACGCGTCAATCCAGCAGGGTTTCGTGGACCCGACGAGTTCGGGGTGGAATGGATCGATTGCATCTTGGGACCCCCGGGGGGTAGATCTTAACCAAACTATAACTGGTTGGTGGTTGAACCAACCCATTTGAAAAATATGAGTCAAAATGGGTTCATCTTCCCTAAATAAGGGTGAACATAAATAAATATTTGAAACCACCACCTAGATAACAACAACTGGTTCACTTAGATTTTCTTTCCAGGTGAAAAAAAACATGTTCAAAACCAGTTTTTCCCATACACATTGGGTTTGTTCATTTGATGCTACCTAAAAAGGCTAGTGTTCTTGTGAAAGAAGAATCATTTTGAGCAACACAAAACTACCATACTTTACCTATCAAGACAGGGCCGGCGCCTAGGCATGCCTTGTTGCTTTAAAAAAGTCGTCTCTCTCTTTTACTTTGAAAAAAAAAACAAGCTCAAACTGTCTACTATGAATGAGATGATCGCTTGAGAAGTGATCAGTTCACCCTGGCTGTATCAAAAAGATTTCTCTACCCAGTGAAATGAGAATTCTTATAACAAGCCAACCTAACCCCCCAGAAACCGAAGCATCGGATCCGAAGAACGAATGGATGCCACCCACAGGCAGCTCCCCTTGAACCATCCAGATCAATAATTCCACCTACCCAAGCGTCGACAATAGGAACCGCCGCCAGGCTTTGGTGGCTTCGGGCGTCCTTTCGCAGCCAGGCAAAACCCGAAGAAGTTTTGAGGCCAAAAAGGGCGAAACAACTGCTGCAGCACCTTGCTGACACAACTGCTGAAACAAGAGACAGTTTGGTGAAGACAAAGGAACATTTCTTATATCATAGTGCATCATTTCATGTCATATCATATCCTAGTCTTCCAAATACCTTGTGAGGATCGGTATTCCAAACCCCCCAAAGCACCTGCTGTTTCAAGGCCTTTAGGGTGTCCAAATATCTTGAATTCAAATCATTTCGAATGAATTGAGCTTTTTTGGTTACATTTTCTTGATACTGGTTGGTTAATGACGGGATCTTTATAAAAATGGCTTGCTATATAATCATCCTCAATCCGTATGTAACTGGGTAGTATAACCCAACCCAACCAAGGCTACTCTGCTTGGTGGCTCAATGGGGGCACAGTCGTTGATGGTAACGATCACATTTCAACGATCTAAGGGATGAAGTGGATGGATGTAGATAACCCTGATATTAAACATCACAAACCCTACAAGGTGGGCCCCTAGCAGTCATAAATCAAAGTTATAAAGCCTATAAATGGCCTTAAAAATGCGTAAGTGGAGTTAACACCTTACTTTTATGGGGTGATAACTCCATTTAAAGGTGGTAAGGGGTCCACCTTGTAGACATCCAAACAGCTAACCTCCTGAGGTTCCACATTTATTGGGGCCCTGTACAAGACATATCATCCAAACAGCCAGAAAGTCAGGAGCTATTCGCCTGGATATCTAGGGAAAAAAAGAGGTTGAACAGCAACAAAAACAGACTTTTGCAAACAAAAGAAGGCCACCCCTTAAACATAACAACAAAAAACAGGTGGGTGAACCCTTTTTTTTGTTGGAAGCAACTATAAGGTGATATTGAAAATCCCAATCATTAGGGTTGGTTCCAGGCTGCCTCCTTACATTCCCCTCCTAATCACTGAAATTGCCAGGTTAGACAACTCTCAGCATCACCCTGTGATCTGTTCTCACTTGACCCTAGGCTTCCTTGAACACCTTGGTTTTTCGACACATATGTGGAAGCTCAAAAGATACACACCCCTTACGGCTGGAACCTGAAAATATCTGAAAATGCCCACTTTGAAAAAGGAGAAACATCGACAAACAAACCATCCAATTTTGGGCTTCCATCTTAGTTAAATATGATGGGAAGACTAGGGTTCGGGTTAAAAAAAACAATATGGAACCCTCATCCAACGCGCCAGCCACTGAAACCAGATGGATCCAACTGAATCTTGTTTTGCCAAAATTGGAAGTTATGAGAGGTCCGTTTTTGACAAACAAAATCGGGGTTGGTCCCTTGTTGGGATTCTAGGTATAACTGGTTGGTGTTTCAACCACCAATCTGAAAAAGATGCGCAAGTCAAGTTGGATCATTTCCCCAAATGGGGATGAAACTAACACATCTTTCAAACCGCCACACAGAGAATTGTATAACCTTACTATAGCGGCTATCAAATTTCACAGAATTGAAGCACAACAAAAATCAAAACAAACAAACATTAAACCACAACAATATCTGGTTGGTGGTTTCAACCCATCTGAAAAATATTAGTCAACTTGGATCATTTCCACAAGTAGGGGTGAAAATAAAAACTATTTGAAACCACCACCCAGATATAGTTAAATCCCATTTCATCAAACCAACACATCCGACAAAATCCGAGCTTGAAATTTGGGAGGTTTCGGGATTTGTAATCTATAAGGGCCAAACAAAAGCCATTGATTGTCCAGAATTTTGATCCATCAAGCAAGGGTAGCAAAGCATAATCCACTGAACCAAGAATCCATCGCAACAAGATTCTCCAAGTGCTTTGATTCAAAGAAAACATTCAGGGAAAAGCAATACACCCCTGAAAACTAACATGTCAATGGAAAATCACCATTTCTTACAGGTATCTCCATCTTCATTAACGGTGGATTTTGCCAGTCATGTTAATTTTCTGGGGGTTAAGAGGTCAAACCTCAACCAAAGGAGTGGGGACAAAACCTCAGCCATTTGGTGTACGGCCGCTTCTTGAAATCCAGGTTTTTTTGTTTCACATATTGTTTCACATCTAGGATGACTTCTTTTCTTTCCCAAACAACTTTCCAACCAAAAAACATCCCCAAAGGTCTTAGCAAAATTTCGTTCTTCATTTTTAGGACTTGTTGATCGTTGGCTTGTTTCCCAAACCTTTTTTCAGGTTGGAAGTCAAAAAACATCAAACCTTTCAACAACAAAAAACCGCATGAAACAACCGAAAAAAAAAACTGATTACTTTCCATTATACTGGCTGTCTTATAGGGATTCCTAAATTTGCTATGATATTTTTTTCACCCTTAGAAACAAAGGGTAGTATAAACAAACCCCTACAAGAAACCCTCAAACGACCCAGGGTTTTCTTCATTGCTCACACGACGTTTAACCGTTTTGTGATTTTTATAACCCCACCTGCAGCCAACGACGCAGCAAGGGCAGCAACTGAAACAGCAACGAAGAGCACAAGAAGGCTCCTTGAATTGGTTGTATGCCAGGATGATTTTTAGTGATCCGGGAACCTGAACCAATCAAGAAACATGTTTGTGGTTGGATGCCCAAATACTAAAAATAACCATATTTGAAGCAAAAGGAGATGCATTTATCTGCCAAAACCATCCATCACTTTTGGGGAATCTATTTCTAGTTGGTGGTTTCAACCCCTTTGAAAAATATGAGTCAAAATGGGAATCTTCCCCAAATTGGGGTGAACATAAAAAATCATTGAGTTGCCACCACCTAGATTTGAACATTTTGAGGGTGCTAGTTGGGGGTGCCCAGGAGTTGGGGTGGAGAAGACTCCTTTTTTTTCCCGAGTCAACTGACATTTGCAAGGCGATCGTCTTCCAACCACTATTTTTCATGGGGAACATGTTAGCTTCTCATGTGGGAATGCCGAGGATCGCATTCAGGTGTTTTCCCCACTGAATGAATCGAAAAGAGGTGCTTTTTTAGGTCGAATTGGAACATCTCCCTCCAAAATTTGGGGTGAAAAACTTTAAACACACATGGTAAACATCAACACCTACAGTTAAGATCAATGAATCATGAAGCCAGCTCCATCGAAACTGCTGACACACGGCATCGTTGAACCCTCTACATGACATTCCATGAGTCATCCTGATTGGTTCAGATTCCCGGATCGCCAAAAAAAATCATCCTGGAATACAACCACTGGTTGGGGGTTTCAACCCATTTGAAAAACATTAGTCAAATTGGATATCTTCCCTAAATAGGAGTGAACATAACAAATATTTGAAACCACCAGCTAGACCAGGTAGTTTTTCCTCCCCAGTTTCTTACTGCAAATAAAAAGAGGTCAACTGATCAGTTGGAGAAGATTAGGCCCCATGAACTCATGTGATCCGGATCACCTTTTATCCTCCTTCTCCTGCCACACTGTTGATGGTTCAGAAATCAGGCAAACTCACCAGTTGAGGTTGCTAGTTTATCATGTTTATCCCGTCATTTACAAGGTTCAACAAACATCCCAGCTAGTTTTCTCGCCGGATTTCTGCCATCAACAGGCATGAAACATCTATTGAAAAAGGCCAAAGGATCTCGATATTTGTGTCGACTTGAAGTGTTAAGATACCAACTCCTTCGAGTCATACAGCCCTTGGTTTTCTTTTGGGGAAGGGTTTTTTTCTCAGCGAGTGATTCATTGGTGGTTTGGGTTGCTGGTGCTTTTGGAATCCTGGCATCTTTTCATGGAATGGAAGAGAAGTTACCTTGAGCTGGAATCCCAAACCACCAGCCCAAAGCACCAATTTCCCATTAGCTGATTTTCCATGCAGTGATTTTTGGAGGATTGTTCCAAAACACTTGAACTAATCAACGGTATAACTAGCTGTCCAAGCTTGAGGTTTTTTCTATGATCTCATCACCTCCCTCCCTTCCAAATATTCCCCGTCCTGCATCACCACTTCGCCCCACCTCAAGAAACACTTCTTCAAAACTCCCGGACGAAAAGAGGCGTCGTTCTTGGCTGTCCAATTTTGTTTTAACCAATGTATTATATTTCTATGAATTTCAACACAATGGTCCATCGAAGCCCCCCCTTTCCAGCAAAGTAGAACAATAGAGCGTTGACAATCTGGTTGGTTGTTTCTTGGAGGAAAAATTCCACTTTTTTCGGTTTACACATAGCGGAATTTCACAAAAAACAGCATTCACCTTGAAAAGGCGTCGTAACAACCAAGCTGGCCTAAGGGAATGGGGGTTAAGTGGGAATGCTAAAGAATTTGTTAGGGAAAAAAACCGCACGTTTACTAGGATGTCCATGGAACTTAGTAACTACTTAGTAAGTTGGGTTGTAACCTACTTAGGGGACGTATCCAACCTACTTATATAGGGGTTTTTAATCTATTTACTAAGTTCCATGGACACCCTAGTAGGGATCCACCCCCTTTAAAAACATCCTCCCCCACAAAGAATCGCAGAATCATTTTCAACGGCCTGGTGATTTTCGGTGTCGTTCTCTTAGATCTTGCGTCCTTTTTGGTGGTATGAAAACAAGTAAAACATATATTTCCAAACGGTGGTCAAAAACGGGTGATTTGCTATGGTGAAAACTAAAAAAATCATTTGAAAAAAACAACTCCAAGTTCTTCTTGTGTTTGATTTTTTCCCAAATTTTTTGGTTCGGCTTCCACCCACGGAGTCTTTGAGGAGCCTCGACCTTTACATTTCGGGTCTGATCCTTTCACCCTGAAGATGCTCGAAACGAAGAATTCTTCCGATAGATTCCCGGACTCTTTCAGGAAAAATCCGGGGGGGTGCTGAAGTTCAACAACCGTTCCCAAGATTCCAAAAAGGTCTTTAAAAAACAGTTTTTTCAACACCCCCCCCAAAAAAAAATCAAATTTTACAATGGAGACTCCGCAATAAGATTGAAAAACAAACATCCCATCCTATACCGTGAGTCTTCTCCAGATGTGTTGTTTTTTCGCCTTGATCGTTTTTCGAAGAAGGAAGGCGGATGCATGTAGCCTGCTGTCGGGACTGACCAAAAATCAATCAGCGGAAAACCCATTAGAAACCGTCTTCCGCTGGCGGTACATCCACTGCAGGAATGGAGTCCCGCACGATTACCTCCTGGAACAGGAACATGTGTAGTCTGGTGGCAAGCTGGTGACTGCCCTTCAGTCAAAGCATGTGGTTAGATGGACCAACTTCTTCGGATGGTCCCTCTGGCTGGGAAGAAGACCGTTATGCTGCTCTCCTTCTCTTGCATGTAGCAGGATGTGTAATTCCAGGAGCGTCCAGAAAAACAAGATGTGCTATCTTATTCCTACCATTTCTCCCACAATCATGGAAATGAAAATAAACCCGACTTACAAGAAATTCATCCTGGAAAAGAAACATTTGCCACTGAATCATGATTGTTGGTTAGAAAGAGCCATCCACGTGAGTTAATATCAGGTGAACCAGGAAAAACCCTTCTTACTTTCCAGTACTGCATACTGTTTTTTTTTACAGGGGTCCTCAAAATGGTTTGTTACAATCCCCTCAAATAACTGTGGAATGACAACACAATCCCCTGTAGCTTTTTCTTTCATTGCTCAGGTGTGGATTCGGACGAAACCATGGATTTTTCCTAACCCGCCGGTGATGTTTTTTTTTGAACCTTCGATTCACCTAGGTCACCCTGACACTGGATCCACCATGCTGTAGCTCACCGCTTCGGGCGCCATTTCCACCTCCAATTTTTCTTTCATTCTTAAGGTGGGCTAATTTGACGGTAATTCCTGAATGTTTCGGTTCAGGCAGAAAGGAAAGCTTTCATCTTCCAAGCATGCATTTTCAAAGGCTTTGGCTGTTCGTTTCAGGAAAAGTAACGTGTTGCTAATGTGCATCAATTCCCTTTTTTTTGTTTCTTGGAATGACATACCGGGTATACCTACTGCACTTGAGATGATTGCCCACGGTAGCTCCTTCAAGCCCAAGGTGGTGAAAAGAATTAGGCCCCTTGGAATTGCTGATTGTGAACTCCTTATTCACAGAACAATTCCTTTCTGAAAGGTCATCCAAACAATAGTGTTGATGGAAAAAATCCGGTAAACTCACCAGTTGAGGTTGGTAGTCTATCCCGTTATTTACAGGAGTTTTTTTCCATCCCAGGTGGTTGTTGGGATTTCTGAACCACCAACAGTAGTGTTTCGACTCTGTGGGTAAAACCTTTTTTCCATCAATCCGTTCCAGAAGGGGCGGATAAGCTCACAAACTGAGTTTTTGTTGAAGAGCACAGCTGGCATCGCCGAAGACTGCAACACCCCAAGTGACGACGGATCCGTCTTCCAAAATCGCAGCAAAGGCATAATGATGAGTGGTTTGAATCTGTTGGACACCCTTGAGCTGATCACGAACTGCCGAACTGTCGCCGCCATAGAGTGGATTCCCCCAAGTAACGACAGATTCGTCTTCCAGAATAGCAGCGAAGGCAAAATACGAGGCTTGAATCTGCTGCACACCCCTGAGCTGATCTTGAACTGCCGAACTGTCACCACCATACTTTGCATCACCCCAAGTAACGACGGATCCATCTTCCAGAATCGCAGCAAAGGCTTTATCTGTGGCTTGAATCTGCTTCACACCCTTCAGCTGATCTCGAACTGCCGAACTGTCACCACCACAGCGTTCATCACCCCAGGTAACGACTGCGCTCTCTCCGTGACACCACAAGGCAAAGGCATGTCTTGTTGCTGCCAGTTGTGGTTGATGAAGTACCAGAGCTGTAAGGCACTCTCCGTCCTCTATCTCTGCTTCCTCTAAGGTTTTGTCAGGATCGAGTAGGATTCCATTTTTGGCGGTGACAAGTCTAAGGGACTTTTTCCCAAAGGCTCGTTTAGCTGCTGTCTTTAAATCTTGAACACTGGAAGAAGGCAAAAGTGACAGAAGTTCAGAATGCCCGTTCGACAAAACTACATTTACTTGAAGCATTTCCCACTTTTCAAAAGCGAATCTTTGCAGACTTTGAGCAAGAATAGACGAATCATACATGATTGGGAGAATGTTTCTTCGGCTCTTCTGAACCTACTTAGGGGGACGTATCTAACCTTGCTTATATAGGGGATATAATCTATTTACTAAGAACCATTCCTGCAGTACCTTTGGTTAATCTTTTATGGTAAATGTATATAGGTAAATAAACAAGTCCCATGGATCCGGCATGTGGTATTCATAGCTCACAGGCACATCTGGAATTGTCCATGAATTTCCTGTTTAATCTGTTTAGCACTGTAGAGATACTGACTGGGCCCTGGGAGTTTAGCATGAATATGGTTCAACCACTGCTGTTGAGCATCGGCTGTTTCTGAAGGGGTGTTTTTTCCGGAGCCCGGAGATCAAACAAGTGGAAGAAGCAGGAGATCAAACAAGAATTGTCACAACTTTTTGTCATCAAAGAAGTCTCATCACCGACTTTATACATCACCCCGTCACAACAAAAAACCAACCATCATTGCGGATGTTGGGGATAAACAAAAATCACAGAAAAAACCCTGATTCGCAACTCCAACGTCTCTGTTACCCTCAAATTGAAAAAAGTACAAATTGGCAAACTCATATTTTTAGGGATACTGTTGATGGAAGACATCTTGCACCACCCAGGATGTTTAAAACCCTGAAAATAATGAGATAAAGTACCAACCTCAACTGGTTATCGTTCACCGGATTTCTGGTTGCCATCAATAGTAGCTCCAAATCACTCCCTGCTATCAAACTTGGATTTTGGGATAACTCCAAGGCTCCAAAGCCTTAGCACAACTTCAGCGAATCTGATGGGTGATGTAGTGATGAATCTATCGTGAGCTGGCTGTCTTTAGGGTTGTTGACCTTACTTATTTCATCCAAAACTCGCCGATTCTCCCCATCCATCATGGGGGCGTTCTTGAACATGGCGTTTCTTTTTTTGAAAAGGTAGCTACTGGTACTATATCTGCAAATCTGATTCGAAACTGAAAAAAATCACTTACATCAGGGAACAAAATTGGCAAGTAAAGATGTGGTTCGTCATCCAACTGAAACAACACCAAAACAAAGGGGTTGCTTAGAGTACCAGGTGTTATTGCAAAAGGGCTAGGAATTGATTCCAAATCCCTACAAAAAGGTGGGGGCCCCTAGTAATTAGTTGTTTCAACCTAAGGTTTTTATAACCCCAGATATCCATGGATATTTTCGGACATTTATAGGGGTTATTTCAACCCCATTTATAACGATTGGAGGCCCACCTTGGTACCTTGGAAAAAAACCTTCACGCCTGCGTAGGTGAGCTCAGCTCGGCTGCCTGGACGTTGAGTACCCGTGAGGTTTCGATGGGTTGTCGATGGGTTGTGGCAGGGGGTCGAGTCAGGGTTGTTGTTTAAAAAAACAAATGCATTTTGGTGATGGTTGGTTAATTTTACCAACCCAAACTTGATGCAAAGAAACCAACTCAGGAGATAACTGCTTATATATTACCAACCCAAACAATAATGGAAATCCCTCAAAATGACCATACATTTGTATTGTTAGATTCCCCTCTACATGGGTAATCACCCCTATGTTGAGAGGTGCATTTTTGCCCACCCAAAAATACTGAAAACATTGTTGAGTCGAAAGACTTAGATTTGCAATCGCTTTAGTTTAGTGGTGATTTCCCTTTGTTGTTGAGTCAAGCCGGTGGTCCATTTTCAATCCGTTCATTGTCCAAGACCTGGAACTTTTATGTTGATGAACGTAGTTCCTTGCGTTGGAAACGTCCCGTTGGAAGTTAGGATAAAAGGTTAGGATCAATGGGTTATAACCCTGCTTATACGTGAGATATATTGGGGATAAAAACCCATTTATATACCAACTTTTCAAACAATAGTCGTCTTGAAACGGCAAGTTTGGTCATTCACAAACAATGCCTTCGACCGACGTCTTCGACTTCGAGGAAAATGATGTGTTTAAACAGAAACCATAATTTTGATTCCATTGTCCTCATTGCATCTTCCATTAACCCACAACAAAAATCCAGTTTCAGGGAAGGTATCCAAGAAAGTCTGTAGCAGTTTTTTTTGCCAAAACTTAGATTTGCTTAAAATGCTTAGAAAAAAAGAAGAAGTCTTTTTCCCCCAAATGGTCCTGAAATTCAATTCATGGTGATGAATCCCAGGGTAGAATCCGTAAAAAGGTGACCTTCAACAAACTAAGACTTGATGCTACCTAATTTTGAGGTTGTTTTTGAGACCTATTGTTGATGGTAAGGTTTTGAGATTGTTTTTGAGACCTAAGATATATTTTGGCACCAAACAATTTTTGGTAAGGTTTTTCCCTGCATTTAAAGGGGTTTATACCCATTTTGTGGTGCAGGATTTCTGAACGATCGCTGCAGTATCTTGAAACTTCAAAAACGAATGAATTTTCACCGAATTTTCCCTGGAAGTCCTTGAGAAATAAACCCTGCTATACAGAGTCACTCACCCCTCTTGTTGGGGAGGGTGCAACAGCTGATTCTTTTGGGAAGGCCAAGATTCCACTGTACTAGTACTGTTGATGGCTGAAATCTCACACAACCACCCGGGATGTTTGTTTAAACTGAAAATAATGGGAAAAAAATCAACCTCAACTGGCGATCGCCAAATTTCTGAACAGCAATGGACCATCCCCATTTTCAATAGCAAATACATCGGCTCATTCAGGGCCCATTTTCCGGCCAGCTATGTTAGTTTACCGGAACGTATTTCAGTTCCCTACTCGGATGAATAGTTCCAGCTAATTCCCAGGTTTCTTTCACAAAATGGTTGTTTAGGGTAACAGGTACATCTTGTTGGGAGGGTCCAAAAACTGATTCTTTAGAGCAATCCAACAACAAAAACTCGGAGGAACGTGTGCCAGAACGCGCCTGCAATGCCATGGCAATCTCCTGGACGTGAAATTTTTCCAGCACCAAAAATCTAGATGGTGCCAGGTGGAAGAAAACGGATGGAATTCAACACAAAAATCTTTATCATTTAGTCAGTTTGCCCCAAAATTACATGAATCAAACAAAAATCCAAACGCGCTTTTTGGATGCCAGGGAAAAAACACAACCAAAATAAATCACATTCCCGCACATGGGAAGGTGATCGTTTTTAAAAATTTGAAAAATTATGTTTTTTCGAAAGTGTTCCCAGTGGTTGGGCAAATAAGTCCTCAAATGGTGGTTCAGTGATGGTTTACCATCGTAGAATCCGTAAAAACAATTTCCTTGAAAAAGAAACAAAAGTGATTGAACCCCCGAAATCTAGCCTGGATTTAACAGGCATTGCTGTTTATGAACATGAATTCCCCGGTCGACGACTTGATTGACCCCACAAAATCCCAAGCTGTCCAGCTGACTTCCCCCAAAAAACGGCATGGAATTCTCCTAATTTCCAGGAATTCGAAGGGTTTGAGATCAGTCGCCCCCCATGAAAAACGGGAGGCACAAAAACCATCCCAGCAAACACGAGTGAAATTCAGAAAATGGATGACTGCAAAAATTTTAGCCAGTTGCCATCCACCGTTGGAAAAGACTTGCGAATAAGATTTTCAACAAAAACACTTGAGCCAAGAAAAAATCACTGGCCTTACTTTCCATGAAATACTGGTTGTTTAATAGCGTCGATGTGATGGGCCAAACGACCGCAACGTCATGGAGCAACTGAGACTGAAAGTGCGCCTCACTAACACCAATGGCGTCCCGTCCGATTCGTGAAAGGTATTGGGAAGAAGGGCAGCATTGCCAGAGTCTGGTGAGAAACCACCGGAAGAGTCCAAGATCTTGATGGATTTTGGGTTGTCGGGACAGTCGATGACGATGTCTGTTGTATGGGCAAGTGCAGAAGCACGGAGCAAACCGGTAGGCGAACCATGTCGGATGTCCCATTGATTGGATGTAGGTGTCCGATGTCCAGGAATCAAAAAAGATGGAAACCATCATCTCTCGGGTAATACTGTTGATGGAAGAAATCCGGCTAACCAGTTGATAGGTATCCCATCACGAGGTTTTATACATCCCAGGTGGTTGGCTGGATTTCTGAACCATCAACTTTGGAAACCTGGCTCAATGATCAGGTCGACCCTTGATTCACCCCTCATCCGAAGATGGGAAAATTCCAAAACTTCCCCTCCCAATGAGGAAGTCCAAACAAGATACCTTGTTGTAAACTAACAAAGCAATGAAATGTGTCCTTATTTAACAGGAAATACATCTTCAAAGGGTCCAATTTCCATTGCTAGGCTAGATTACCGGAGTGTAACAATCACCAGGTGATGTCCAATTCATGGCCAAACTTTGGAAAGTCACGATTCGACTTCGCCGTTTGAACAACAGGCACCTAACAAAACTTACCAAATCCAAAAAACGCCAATTGCGAGGACTAGGATCCAAAAAATCGGAAGGTTTAGACAAAACATGGCATCTCTCAAAATTAGAGAAATTTTCCCCCATCAAGTCTCTAAAACAAATTGTTTCCTTTTCGTAGGGAAACCCAAAAGAAGGTTTCTACAGGTTCCGAATTCAGGGCAAAATATGCATCTATGTCTTGCCTGAAGAATTCTGACACAATGCAATGTAAAAAAAACCGTGGAAGTCAAGGAAACGACTTTTCAGATAAGAGATACCCGAATTTGGAAATGATTGAAATTCCTCAACCTGAAAAAAACCTGCCCAAAGAATCGTGGGATCTCAGGTCACTGGTGGTTTGGAGATCCAAAAAGAAACCTGCGAAACCACTCACATCACTCACGTCGCATCTCACCGCACCACATCACATCTCACATCACTCACATCACACCTCACAGACACACATCACACATCACGCACGCTACACATCACATCTCACATCATGCACATCACATCACACAACACTCAGAGCACACATCACGTCTCACATCACTTCGTATCACACATCACAACACAACTCACATCACATCTCACCACATCAGTCATTAATATCCAGTTACAAGTGAGGTGAATTGTCCGTGTGGAACATGTCAGGTCACTTTGCAAAAACTTCCTCGACTCATGAATCACCTGACGTCTCTACAATGCAAAAAATGCCAACCAACAAAACTATAACGCAAGTTATCGGTGGAATCCCAAAATACGTATCACAAACACATTGACAATGAGTTCATGTGACAATGAGTTCATGTGCGTTCCATTTGTGCCATGATCAAACTGGGTTGCACCGTGTTTCATTGCCAAACAAAACATGGCGTGGCCAGGAGCTGCGTTCCTAGCTATCCTTTTTATCCATCAACCAGCCCGACGGGGAGCTCCAACCAAGATGATTCCTATGTGGCAGTTTAGGCCTTGCCATTCGGCAGACACAATGCGACTAACGAAGCCTGGATTTCTTTCGAACTGCCAAAGTGTCACCGCCACAGTCTTCACGAACCGCGGCAGCCGCACCTGTGGCCTGACTCTGCTGGACACCCTTGAGCTGATCTCGAACTGCCGAACTGTCACCGCCACAGCGTGCATCACCCCAGGTAATGACAGATCCATCTTCCTGAATCGCAGCAAAGGCCGTATCTGTGGCCTGAATTTGCTTCACACCCTTCAGCTGATCTCGAACTGCCGAACTGTCACCGCCATAGACTTCACTACCCCAGGTAATGACAGATCCATCTGCCAGAATCGCAGCAAAGGCACGAGGTGAGGCTTGAATCTGCTTGACACCCTTCAGCTGATCTCGAACTGCCGAACGGTCACCACCACTGTCCCGATCACCCCAGGTAACGACAGATCCGTCTTCCAGAATTGCAGCAAAGGCTAAAAGAGTGGCTTGAATCTCCTGTACATCCTTGAGCTGATCTCGAACTGCCGAACTGTCACCGCCACGGTCTGCATCACCCCAAATAACGACGGATCCATCTTCCAAGATCGCAGCAAAGGCCCCATCTGTGGCTTTAATCTGCTGCACACCTCTGAGCTGATCTCGAACTGCCAAACTGTCACCGCCATAGTCTGCATCACCCCAGGTAATGATTTCGCTATCTCCGTGACACCACAAGGCAAAGGCAGCTTCTGTTGCTGCCAGTTGTGGTTGAAGTACCAGAGCTGTCAGGCACTCTCCGTCCTCTATCTCTGCTTCTTCTAAGGTTTGCTCAAAATTAGCTAAAACTCGACTCTTGGCAGTGACAAGTCTAAGGTACTTTTTTCCAAAGGCTTGTTGTGCCCTTGTCCTTAGATCTTGCACCGTGGAAGAAGGCAGAAGTGTAAGAACTTCAGCATGCCCATTCGGCAAAGCTACAGTTATCTTAAGCATCGAGCTGAGAGGCTGAGACGTCCTCAAAATCTGGACGACTCTTCGTTCAGCATCAGCAATGAATCTCCACTTCTCACGACTTGAGCCCAAACCAAGCAAGAACAAAACGATTCTCCTCATTCTTCTGTTAAAAACCCATTAGTTCACTTAGATTTGCTTAGGGCGGTTGGAAAAAACATTCCCCGAATGATAAAATGATAACGTTGGATGCTTCTTTAACTCCGGATGTTTGCAGCCCCAAATGATAAAATGATGAAGTGTCGCTTGTGCCTACAGACAATGGTATAAGATTATCTGATCTGACACCTGGAATAGGATCCAACAAGACGATTACATAATCTAGTTGGTGGTTTCAACCCAGTTGAATAATATTAGTCAACTCGGATCATTTCCCCAGGTAGGGGGTGAAAAAAAAAGATTTGAAACCACCACCTAGTCATATTCTACAACAACACGTGTAGCAAAACCTTCCTTCCATCGGGTATTTTTCATTCTGGAGCTGTTGATCAAACTGGTAGCCAGCCGTGTTTTTTTGATCACTCATTTCACTCAACACGCAATCAACCCACGTAACAAAAAACAGGCAACAACTAGTTGGTGGTTTCAACCCATCTGAAAAATATGGGAATCTTCCCTAAATTACGGGGTGAAAATAAAAAAAAATTGAAACCACCAACTAGACAATCAATCAAAGCCATCCATTCCACCAACTGAGTTCTACAGGCCAAAGATAAATCTTGCAAACTTGGAGCTGCTTCAACCAAGCACGCTCCAAATTTGGATGAAGTACTTACATCACCAGACACAAAGATTAAGAAAGACATAAACTACCGTAACGAAGACATTATTATAGCTGTACCTCGTAGCACATCAGCTGTGTCTCCTTTTTTTCAGCGGGTCCAATGATTCTTAGAGTGGATTTCATCATGGTTTCCTTTTGTCACCTGGCTTTCCCCGATGATATTTACCGATTCCATGAATGGTTGAGTTTTTTATGGTAAATTGGTAGGTAAATATACGTACCAGTCCCATGGATAATATGAAATTTCATCATGGTTTCCTTTTTTTCCCCTGTTTTTCCCTGATTTGTCTTCTTTCATCCTCATCTCTTGATGTGGGACTGAATTGAATCGACACCGGCCTGCTGGCGGAATCTTTTTTCGGATGGGATCAGAAGAAACGTTGCAAAAGGCAACACCTTGGAGCAAACACCAACCAAAACCCTCGCTAGGATGTTTATGGAACTTAGTAAACAGATTATTTCACCCCTATATGAGTAGGTTGGATACGTCCTAATTAGTAGGTGAAACAACCCAATCTAAGGATCGTTACGATCAGTTCCAGCAGGACATCCGGACATCCCATTTTGACTGGTTGTCGTTCAGGTTCTGGGATCCCTAGACGTACAAGGAAACGCCATTCAAAGAATATAGGTTTTCTTCACCAAGTCGACTATTTTTTCAGGTTAGGGAATTTCAATCATCCCAAAATTGGGGACTATAATCTTAATAGTCTTGGACTTCCAGGAAAATCCTTACCAAATGGGCTTGAAATAAAAGAATCCCGGGAAACATCACCGGGTAGGAAATGTCATCCTCTATCATACCCCAAAAAAAATCCATCCATGGGACTGGTATATATTTACCGACATTTGGTTGATCATCCCGGATGATTTCAGCATTTGGTGAAAAATCAGCTCCCTGAACACAGCAGCAATATAACCACAAACCCCAACTGGTCACTGCTGACTACTGACCGACTATTTTAGTGGCTTACATCACCATCTGTAAATTCCCACTAAATGACACTCCCTGAAACAGCAAAAAAAACCAAAAAAGTGGTCGCAAAGGGAGACGATGAAATTTCCGAAATTGGGTAAAGTGGCCTATTTTTCAAGAGCTTTTTGCTGTTATCTTCAGGGAGGGGTAACTCGAAATCTCTCTAATTACTACTGTTTTGTGTCCTGCTGGAACTTAGTAACGATCTGGATTGTAAGTGGGTTAGTTACAATCCCTCGAGCATTGGGTAGTACCCTGATCTTACAGTTCATATATCATATTTGGAACCAAGCTCCCAGTTGCCAATATATCAGGCAACCACCGACCCCTGGTTCCAAATATATAGAGAAGTGGGAAGATGAGGGGTAGATTACAACCCAACTTTCTATAGTTATTAAGTTCCAGCCGGACATCCACACATAGGTTTTCGTTTTTGTTCTGGGAGTTATCTCGGGGAGTCGGGTTGGTTCGAATTATTGATTGAAAAACCTACTAGCCCTCCAACGTACTAACTAACCAAACTTACTAACCCGCAGGATTTGCCACTCGGTTCTTTTTGATGCAAATCAATGGAAATTGTGAACCAAACATCTTCCGGGGGTCAAATGCTGGTGAAATTCATGGCGAAATTCATCCCATAGGATTTGAATCCGTAAAACATCACCTGAACAAAAAAAGCCAAGGTCTTGAAAGAAGCACATTACAAATGCACTAGGTGAGCAGTGATCAATTTTCTCCTGTCGGTTTGGGTTGTATAGGGGATGAAATAGTAACCCAGTTATACAGGGCCTATAAAAAGCCATGATGAAAAACAGGTTACAACCCAACTTGCTAAGTAGCTTATTAAGTTCCAGCAGGACATCCTCACGTACCATTTGGCTCCTAAGTGAAGATTCGCAGATTCGCGATTTAGATCTAAGATCAATTGGGTTGGATCTCTAGGCTATTGGAATTATCACTTTCTAATTTTTGTTTGAAACCGGTTTGAGTATCAAGATACTGCACCGATGGTTGGGTATAAAAAAAACCTATAAATGCTGGGGAAAACCCTACCATAATTGTCTGGTGCCAAAATATTTCTTCGATCAAGACTAGGTCTCAAAAAGAATCTCAAAATTAGGTATCATCAAGTCTTTGTTTGTTGAAGGTCACGTTTTTATGGATTCTACCCTGGGATTCATCACCATTTGGGGGAAAAAGATTTCAAGGGATGATTTCAAACCCACTAAACTCAAAAGATGGAAGATTCGAAGGAAACACTCAAGACTTGCGACTTGGTGACTACATACCCGAGTTCACTTAAGGGCCCGAAAAAATGATGGGCCTTGGAAGGAAAAGGTGGCGAAGGCGCGGCTTCAAATATGGCCATTTTTTGGTATCTTTTCGTTAAGTTTCTGTGGGGCAGTTCCATTAATTTTTCTTAACACCCTCCAACACCATCTGTTTCAGCCCCCCAAAACCCCACCAAACACCTCGGGCAATCTGCTGAATGATCACGACCTGAATGTTGCATATGTTGAGTGTGAACGAGGGATGCCGGATCTTGAAACAGGAATGTTAACGAATCTATGCCAAGGTCTAAACTCCTTATATTATGGATGGTCATCCCACCTTTAATAGGGAATCCTTATAACGGGTATGTAAACACCCTACTATTGGGTTGATGACCATCCCCTATTATATGGAAACAATGGAAGTTTAGACCCCAGCTCTACATATATGTCGACATCCAGGCATAAACAGAACTAGTTGGTGGTTTTTTGTCACCCATTTGAAAAATATGCGCAAGTCAAATAGGATCATTTCCCCAGGGATCGGGGTGAAAATAAAACATATTTGAAACCACCACCTAGATAATGTCGAGTCTAGTCCGCAGAAACAAGTCTTTGTCTCAATGAACTTGCAACAAGTCTTTGTCTCATTTACCCTAGAAGTCAAAAACCATTAAAAAAAAATGGTCCCCTGGAATGTTGATGAAATAAATCCTTAACTAAAAACAACATAGTATCCTAGACTTTACAGAAAAAACCATTCAAACACGTACCAGTCTTTGGACTTCCAGGGTTTGTAACCATTGGCTCCGAAGCCCACAAAACTCCCAAACCGCTTTTTTTTGTTTCGACAAATCCTTCCGTCCGAGTGACCAAATAAGCGGCCCTCGCGGCAATCTTCGAAATGCCCCGTCACCTTGGGGTGCCGACAAATTCTCGGTGTGCCGGGGGGACTCACATGCTCAATCATTTCTGGTTGGTGGTTTTTTGCCAACCCATTTCGAAAAATATGCGCTCCAGTCAAGTTGGGTTTATCTTCCCCAATTTTCGGGATGAACATAAACAAACTTGAGTTGCCACCACCTAGATTTTCTCGGAGTTACTTGCGTTTTTATGCGGATAGAACAAGTTCCAAACATATTTCTCCCAAACGGTGGTTGAATAACATGGTGATTTACCCGGTAGAATCCGTAAAAAATTCACCTAAAATTAAAAGCAAATCCAAATTTTTGACGTGGTGAATCTCTTAAGATCATATCAACAGATTCTGTTTAAGCTCACCGTGGCTCCGTTTTTTGTTGCTCACAACGACCCAAAGACATGGATGCATTTTTTTCATTAAGAAATGATAGGCTCGGAAAGGTCCATAATCCATGGTCCTGTGGTCATGGATTCTTTCAAGGTGATTTTCCTGCACACAACTGGGGGTTTCCTACCCAACAACTATGGGTTTTCCTACTAAACATGACAATTTTGAGGTGTTTTGGGGGTACCACCATTTAAGGAAACACCCACCTGGGGTAGGCTAATCAACCACCCCCCCCTAACGTACATCCCATCAGAAATAAAGTTTTCTTAAACCCCTATTTCTGAGGGGAGTACGTAAGGGAGGGGTTGGTTGATTAGCCCTAACTTCCATGCAGAATGGGAGAAAAAATGTCACCTCCAACACTTTTCCCCCTTAGAATCTTTCCACACAAAAAAAACCTTCAACTATCTGGCCAAATGGAATAGTATTTCACCAACATGGATTTCCCTGAAATAAGGGGATTTCCCTTTCTAAACCACCATTTGGGGGTTTTTGGTCGTGTGACGTCGCAATAATTTGACCAGAGCTATGCAATGACGAACTCAAAAGTCCTTTCCTCAAACTGAAAAAGCCCACAGACCTGGAGACGTCCAAAAAAACCTTGGAACTTTCCCAACACCAAAAAGTTGCGACTCAACTAGGCTATCACGCTCCAATGACCTGTGCTGCAGCCATACTGACTGCAAGGTGAAGGTCGGTTTTTCTGATCGTAAATGGTGGGATCTGTTTAGGTAAGTCATAGAAGATTTATAGGTAATATCTTAGGTAAACTTTTATCATTATGAATTTTAACTTATATTGGTAAGACATGTCATGATATTTGTCATATATTTATTCAAAACTCTTATAACATGGTATGACTCAAAATTCGAATCAAAATGATTTTGCGGTGTTTTCTGTTGAAATATATGTTGTGTCCTGGCTACTGACACTGTTTGCCAGTGGATTTCATGATGATTAACAAAGGATTCCCTTCATCAAACAATAAGTAGAGTATTTACCAACTTTGAACCAGGATGGAACGGCATGTCCCCCCAAAAATGTATCTCGTTGGTGGCTGAACCAACCCATCTGAAAAATATGCTCGTCAAATTGGATCATTTTTGCAGGGTTCGCGGTGAAAATAAGAAATATTTGAAACCACCACCCAGAAAATAATTAGTATGAAGTGCATGGAATCTTGATTGACTATAAAGGGGGAATCTTACAATTACTTACCCTCCAGGAAACTAACATATCCCATCCTGCTTGATGTCCGAAGTCATGCTATGTATCATCCAACTCGGTGGCTTTTGTCTTTGGCTTTGTGATCCAACTTGAGCAGCTTCGAAAAAGAGCAGCTGTTCAAACGTGTGGATGTCCCATTGGGGGCTCAGCAACCTTAAGGTGCAAAATAGATGTCACATATCTGGCCCACTGATTCGCCTGTGAGACGCTGAGATTCCCAGGCAACAACCTAGATTTCCCCGAAACAAAGGGGATTTCCCTTACAAAACCGGCATTTGGAGTGAACAACTCGTGTGAGGTCGCTATAATTTGACCAGACATATGCCAACAAGGTAGGTTAGCAAAGGGTCAATATCAAACCCAATATGTAGGGACGGTTAGCCAAATACTTTTCAACTACTGTCCATGGAACTAAGTAAGTATTGGTTGTTGAAAATTGGATGTTTTTCACCAAACCTTTACATGGGAAATGGGTTGGAAATCACAAAAAGGAAACTCATCTTCCAACCATCCATTTTCAGTTGCTATGTTAGTTTCAGGGAAGCTTTCATGAGTGCATGCATTGTGATCTTCATTTCAAAACCCTGTTCAACAGCTCCACTACCATTTGGATCACTTCTGATATCTTTGTTGCTGCAAAACAGGTGCCAAAACATGAGCAGAGCGCGTGGGCATGGAGCCAACACAACACAATAACAACCACGGCAAAGAAAAACAACAGCAACGACAAGAATGACAACATCAACTGCTTGGAATAACCACTTCAATTTGCTTAAGTTGCTTGGAAGGAAGTGAAACCACAACAAGAAAACACCCAACAAGAACTGGTGATTTTTCATAGTAATGTTCATTCCTCATTGGCTTAACCTTTATTTATATCAAACAAGTACCATCAAAACAATCCCAAACCCAAAAAGGGCATATGTTGACCACATCTCACAGCTCTGACATCAAAACCCCTTTGGTGGTTTCAACCCCTTTGAAAAATATGAATGCAACATGGGAATCTTTCTTAATTTTCGGGGCGAAAATAAAACATATTTGAAACCACCAGCCATAAAATTACGGATTTCGCAACACAAAAAAACGCGTCAGAAAGGAAGAATACCTTCGAGACCCAAAAATGAAACCTTTTGTAGCAAAAATTGGACGATCCTCCAGTAGCAAGGATTTGCATAAGACATGCTGGTTCAAAAGAGTGGCAGAAACCCTTCAAAACACATTTCCTGAGGTTTCATAATGTCTTTCAATTGTGGTCAAATATCTGAACTAGTTGGTGTTTTTTTTGCCACCCAGTTGAAAAAAAGAACGTCAAAGTTGAATCATTTGACCAATTTTCGATCTAAACATGAAACATATTGGAAACCCCCACCTATTTAAGGTCTGTTTTGGGATTAGAGACTCCTTGCCTGGCCGCTCACACTTTTTTGAAGAGCTCGCGGTACTAAGACGGTCCCCCGGGGAACGTTTCCATGGCAGATCAAACCGACAGATTTTCGATCGTTTCCACTGCCGCGCGTCGGCGGCGGCGCAATTTTCCGGCATTTTCGGGTGCTGGGTTTTCTGTCTGGACATAGCGTTTTTGTGCCATTGATGCTACTAGGATGTCCATGGAACTTAGTAACTACTTAGTAAGTTGGGTTGTAACCTACTTAGGGGACGTATCCAACCTACTTATATAGGGGTTATAAGTTATAGTCTATCTGCTAAGTACCATAGACATCCCAGTATCTTATAATGATTGTTTGCTTTTCGACCATTTTCCGTCCGTAAAAACTCAAGAAATTGGAAGCTGAAAACAAAATCTCCATGACTTTTGGGGCTTCCAACATGAACTTCGTTTGAGGTGCCAACATGTCTGTGATTGAAAGCCAATTCGTTTTCAAACATGTACAATTTGGATCTACTTGGAGGATCATCCCACTTCGTAAGCAGTTAGTAACCCCCTTTTACAGGCCATAAAAAATATCAAAAGCCGTTTGGAAGTTACTAAGTACTAGGATGTCCTGCTGGAAGTGATCGTAACGATCCTTAGTAAGTTGGGTTGTTTCACCTACTAATTGGGACGTATCCAACCTACTTATAATTGGGTCGTATTTCATCCCCCATAGTTTTTCTAAACAACCAGGGGCCCTTTTTTGCATTGCTCATTTATGGATGGGGGTTACAACCAGTATACTTGGGTGTTTCCAAAAAATAGGGGTGTTTCCCCCAAAATGGATGGTTTAAATAATGGAAAACCCTATTGTTTAATGGATGATTTGGGGGGAAAACCCACTATTTTCGGAAATATCCATATAAGCCCTATATATAGTGGGTAAGTCTGGGTTATAAATATATATATATATATATTCTCCAAGAATCCCAAAGGAGAACACCAGTACTACATACCATGGTGCCCACACCTACGTTAGAGGTTTTTTCCACTTACTACTTTCGATCCTCCAAGACACCATCCATGAACCCAAATTTGCCCCCAGAAAAATCTCATGACGGATATTTTTTTTGGGTGGCCCAAAAATCGAGGTTCTTCCCGGAGGGTTTCTCCGAATTTCCTATGAAAGAAATGATGTGAATCTCCCATTTTGGGGGGTTTCCTAAAATGGTGATGGTGGGTTTACCGGTTTACCCAACAACTATTGGTTTGTTTTCCTACTAAAAAATGACCATTTTTTGGGGTGTGAAATGGGGGATACCACCATTTGAGGGATGAAACACCCATATAAAAAAAAAGAAACACCACAACAAAAAAAAACAACCAAAAAATGGCAGGGTTTCAAGTTGCCCGTGGTACCCCTGGGTTTCTGCAGTTTGCTGCCATTTGTTGCTCAACTTGAAAAAATCTGTGGGATAAAAAACATGCACGTTTTTAAAACGAGGTAACGGTATAGGGGTTATATAAGGGATGATCATTTTTTTGGCTCAAAAGATTTTTTAGGGAAAAAAAAAATCCAGGATTTTTCGTACAAGTTGTAAGAAATCCAGTCCCGAAGTGTCAAGTTTTTTGCGATGATTTTTCGTTGCTTATCAACAAACGTCCGGTCCGGTCCCTGCATGACACGCAGCAAACCGCAGCAGGTTCCCGCAGTAACTGGAGCAGTTTCTGGGTGTGAAAAAACTTTTGACCTTGTTACATTGGTGAAGAAAAAAAAACCCTGTTCCTTCAAATCAGTCAGGTACTTAGAGGTTCAAGATACTTAGTAAGTGGATAGTAACCAGGGTGAAAAAACCCCTATAAGTGGGTTATATGTCCCCTAACTAGGGTTATAAACCTGCATATAACCAGTTACTAAGTATCCTGAACCTCTAAGTATCCACCCTTTGAAATGAGGACACATCCCCAACAAAAACATCATATCATCCCTTCATCCATGGGTCGGTTTTTTGGAGTGGTAATCCATATTCCTAGAAGTTGAAATTTGTAAAAGGTAACTATCCAATTACATCCCCGAAAACTAACGGCTGGATACCCAAAATGATGGGCCTTGGAAAAGGACAATTCCTTTTCAAAATACTATGTTGGATTTCTGGGGTGTACTATTCCCTAGTCTTCCAAAATGATTCAGTCACACCTTGGGTTTGGAGATATTTGGACACCTAAAAAAAGGCCTTGAGTGAAACAGCAGGTGTGACAAGGGGGGGTTGGAACCTCCCGATCCTCACGTGAGTTTGGTATGACTGGAAGACTAGGGTATGGCAGGGTCTTTCTCAACTCCTTATATTGGGGATAAACCTATCCCACCTTCAATGACAGGAAATCTAGTTAGTTGGTGGTTAAACCAACCCAGTTGAAACATATGAACGTCAACATGGGAATCTTCCACAAATAATTAGGGGTGAAAATAAAACATGTTTGAAATGCTTATAAATGGGTACATTTTCACCCCTCCTATTGGCTGAAAATGACTCAGCTGAGGGCTTAGACCTTGAAGGGCATATTTGAGGGTTATATCTTTTCTGTGGATCGTTGGGGATGTTTTTTGCCCCCCCAAAAATGGATGTTTCCAAAAATAGGGGTGTTTCCCCCAAAATGGATGGTAAATTATACTGGAAAACCCCTATCAAAATGGAAGATGTGGGGGGAAAACCCACTATTTTTGGAAACACCCAAATCAATTGAGCAATGAAAAAAAGAAACCCTTCGGATACTTTCCATGGAGTCATCCTGGTTGTTTAATGACGGGATCCTTATTTCATGGGCTTATGAAATAATACCTATATAACTGCGTAGTATAATCATATAATCCCCTATATACACTATATACCTAACCAACCAGGTTTTTTGCTCAATTGTGAAACCCTTCTGGGATATATATAACATACACCCTGGAAATTTTCGACATAGATACCGATATCGCCAATATCCATTTTGAGGGGGGTGAGCTAGTCAGCTAGTCCCGGTGAGTTTGGGCCATGAATTTAAGATGTGGTGGGACCCTGGAAGTCAAAGACCACTACAAGATATTTGCCCAAATTTGTTGATTGAACACCTTTTACTGAAACCCCTGGAAGTCTAAGACAATTAAAATTATAGTCCCCAATTTGTGATGAGTAAAATCCCTACTAAAACAATAGTCTTTGGTGAAAACCTATTATTGTAATGGTCTTTGGACTTCTAGGGAAACACTATGAAACACTTGTATCGACACGAAAAAAACATTCAAATGATATTCGACTTGGACTTCCAGGGCAAAAAACTTCCTACTAGAAAAATGGTGAATTTCGAACCAGCTATGCTTGATACCATCTACAAGAGCAGCGGCATCACTAGTTCGCGCTCGCACGTCATCATTTGCACACGCAATTTTGTTCACAACTTTCTTTATGTGAAATTCTGGCCTTGTTTGCAAATGTCGGGCGATTCATAAACATGTTTTCGCGTTGGTGTTTCACTCACTAGTGGCTTCATGATCAGGGTTTTTTCAACGAAAAAATCTACTTGGTTTCAATCCATTCCCCAAAATTCCAGGTAAACATCAAAAAATCTTTTAAACAACCACCTAGTTGCAAAAAAGGTTTGGAACATTGTCTAAGTCTAAACTTCCCTAAGTTGGCTGACCTTTTCAGTGTGCATCTCCCCGAAAAAATTGGCAAAAAAAAGCTCCAGCAACTGCAGCCAAAAAACGGGTTCTTCGGATTTTATGGTCCGATCCCGTGTGTTTTCCCCAGCAACCTCCGCGGAAGATTCATCCCCAACTCGGAGGTTGATTATTTGGCAATAAATTTCGGCCATTTGGAAGTTGGAAATGATTCCCAGGTACAAGTGACGCCTATGATCACCATGCCCTAGGCTTCCTTGGACACCTTCGTTTTTGGAGGTATTTGGACCTAAAAAAACATACCAAGCAAACACCAAACCTCAGGAGGTATGACTGGAAGACTAGGGATGGTTGCTACTTACTATTCGTCCGGAAGGGAATGAAAAACTCCAAGGTCGGGACGGATCATCCGCGAAGGCAGATTTTTTGATGGAAAAAACGCACAGCGACGACACCCCGTTTTCTCCGAGGAAACCGCTTTCCAATGCTCCTTTTTCATCTGCACAGCTGTCACTTGAGTTGTTTTTCCTTAGATTTGCTTTTAACTTTGGTGCTTGGAAAAGATATTCGATAAGAACATCTTCCCCTTAAATGGTGGTTTTATGGTGATTTACCATGGGATCGAATCTGCAGTTGTTTTTTTCGTTATATTTTTTACTTTTCCCATTTACATCTGGATTATGAGAAGATAATAAGCTATTATAACGGGTCCCTATTAACCAACCATGGTTTTTCTCCATGTTATCATCCTGCCATTCCGGAAATTTCTCTTAAAGGTGTTGCCATTAGACATTATAATTTGCCCTATTACCCCTCCCCCCCCTGAAAACTAACTTATCCCCCTCAAAATTAATGGTTGGAAAGATGCAATAATTTACTTTTAAAATGGTACCTTTTCACGTAACATTCGTGAAATTTTCGGGAGGTAAAAATCCAACCATAATAACATTTCTTTATCGGCAACGCCTTCCTTATTCACATGGAACTTTAAGCATTTTCTCAAGTCGACAGATTTCTTTTAAAGGAGCGCGAGATGCGCGCGAGTTTGCCGTGCCTTTCGATTTTTTCTTTTGCAACCAGGAAGATGAGCAAAAATACGGCCTGCTTGGAAAATCTGTGACGTTTCTGATCTCTTGAGCTGCTGCTGGTGGTTGTGTTTCCAAGATTTTTTCTTGACTTCCAGGTTTGAAATCAAACCCGTTCATGGTGGCAAACCACATCAAAATCACTATATGAGGAATGGATTTTTGAAACATAAGACGCGAATGACTAGATCTATAGGGATGTCTCCACGTCAATCTGGTGAATATTCCAACATTTGGGTGGATCTTGCCACAAATCCCCACATAACTGGGTAGTTTTTCCATCCCCTTTTTTTAACCCCCTAAAGAACCAAGGTCTTTGTACATTGCTCTCATGACGTCCTTGTTTTGCCTAAGTTTCCCACGTTCTTCCCGGCCGCCGGAAAGAACGCATTCGATCTGACAAATTTGGACCCTCGTTGCGGCCTGTGTTACGCCTACAACCCGTTCCCGGAAGTACTCAGGCATCATGCGGTCGAAGGAAGAGCATCATGTTTTGTGTTTCTACATCTCCGAAGTTTTAACACATACTGTTGATTATCTGGCCAAATTATAATATTTCACCAACCTAGATTTGCCTGAAACAATGACTTTTCTCTTCCTCAGCTACCTTTCGAGGTGAGGTCGTGTGAGGTCGCTATAATTCGAGTGGGGTGAGTAACTCACCCTGGAAATCTGGGTCATACTATTGATGAAAGAAATCTCAAACAACCACCTGGGATGTATGAAACCCTAAAAATAATGGGATAAACTACCAACCTCAACCGGTTAGCCTCGCCGGATTTCTGGTTGCCATCAACAAAAATGGTTCAAACGATCGCCTCTCCTGTAGGGGTGGAAGCGGCAACTTTTCAGGGTAGCGATTTTTGTTATACTCCAGGGAGTTTGTTTTTGGAGCTTCTTCACTCGTATATGATGGATATTTTTCTGTTTTTTTGCACATATTCTTCTGTTGATGCAATTTTGGGTGAATCACTCGAACTTGAAAAAAATAAGCCCCTGGAAGTTCGGAGATTCCGGAATTGGACATCATTTTGTTCTGCTTCCACGTTAAAGCTTGAGGGGGCGTACCGGCGTACCCTCCCTGAAACTAACAGCTTGCACCTGAAAATGGGCCATCCCTAAAGGAAACGAGTATTCCAACATATTCCAACCATTTTCAGGTGCTATGTTAGTTTTGGGGAGGGTAAGATTTCTTTCTTCCACAGGAAACCGGCATCTTTTGCATCTGCCATTTCTTCGCATGGTTTGCCTGGTCTTCACATCCAATGCACATCAGTTGCCGCTACCGTTGCTGCTGCAGCAAATGCCACGCTTGGTGTTTTTTTCCCGGCCCAAAAAGGAATACAGTAGTTGAAAAGTAGATGGCACAGTCCCTACATATTGGTTTATAAGCACCCTTCACTAAACTAACTACCTTTTGGTATCTGTGCCATCTATTGTGACCTTAAGGTATTCACTCAGCATCCCCAAAAAGGTCACCGAAATGGAATCACCTGGTACCTACTTTTTCGTGACTTTGCTTGTTCGATGTGGATTTAAAAAAAAACTTCCAAACAGATTCTGCCCAAATGGTTTCGTGAAACTCATGATGATGAATCCCATCAAATCGAATCCAGAAAAAAAATCACCTTAATTCAACAAAAATCCCAAGTTTTTTTGGTTTCAGATCGAGAATTTTTCCAAAAGGAACCAACTAACTTGGGAGTGCTGCGTCTCCTGAATTGGCTTGGGTACTACCTTTCGTTGATGCTGCAGGGTTGAAAACATCCCCCCCCAAAAAATGGACATGGGTTATCAGAAAATTACCCTCCGGTCAACTAGCATGGAAATGGAACATCCACATTTTATGTAGGAAATACATCTTCCAATGGTCCCTTTTTCATTGCTATGTTAGTTTCCCAGAGTATCAATGGTGAACACCCTCGAGGTAAACGCAAACAAAAAAACTGCCCAAAGAATCAGCCAGGATCTCAAGTCACTGGTGGGGACTGGAGATTCAACAAAAAACCAGCGAAATACGCAGTCAAACCTCTCTATAAGAGGGTCACATGATTCTTAGGGTGGGATTAAAAAAACCTCCTAAACATACCAATAGGTCAATAGGATCCATGGGACAATGAAATATCATTTACGGATCAATGGTCCATGGTTGATTTTCTTATGTGGTAAATTGGTAGGTAAACATATCAGTCCCACTAGGATGTCCATGGAACTTAGTATCTGGGTTATAACCCCTATAATATATACCTAGGTTATAAGTCCCTTAAGTACGTTATAAATCAACTTACTAACTAGTTACTCACTTCCATGGACACCCTAGCATGGACAATATGGGATAACAATGCTTTTGGAATCAACAAAAACTCTTCTTTGGATTCGCTGCATGGTTGCTTGGAGTTGTGAGCGTTGTTTTTCGTCGTTGCAACCAACACAAATTACCTGAATATTTGGGTGTTTCCAAAAATAAGGGTACCCCAAAATGGATGGTTTATAATGGAACACCCTGATTAAAATGGATGATGTGGGGGGAAAACCCACTATTCTTGGAAACATCCATATATTCTGCACATGTTTTTAATGAGCAAACGAAACCAACGAAACCCTGACACGACGACATGAAGCATGATATCCTGGTTGGTGAATTTTGGGATCCTTATGAAATGAAATGGCTTATGGTCCAATAATCCCGGAGTAGAACTGGGCAGTGTTCCATCCCCTATCATACCCCATACGATCCATGTGTGGCATATTTACCTTCATAAGTGGTTGACTTTTATGGTAAATTAGTGGATAGATATACAATCGTCCCATGGATGGTATGGGCATGGGTACTAAAATCTTCCTTCAAAACAAGCAGCAGGTGTTTTTGACACCCCATGACATCTCAAGGATTCTTACTGGGATGTCCTGCTGGTACTTAGTAACTGGGTTATAACCCCTGTATAACTAGGTTCTAAGTCCCTTAAGTAGGTTATAAACCAACTTACTAACGATCATTACTAATATTTCATCCGCCAAGAAAACAGCAAAGAACCAAATTCGCCTCACAACTAAGGTCACTGGCATCACATGACTCGACGCAAATAGCTGCTGCAGCGGCAGATAGTTGGCAAAGTCCCAAAAGACGCGGTGGTGCTGGTGGTGGTGGTGGTGGATTGTTTTTTTTGAAAAATATGCAAAAGTCAAATTGGATCATCTCCCCAAACTTTCGGGGTGAGAATTCAAAACATATTTGAGTTGCCACTCACTTTGATTGGGTGTCTTTTTGCATGACAGATTCGACCTTTTTTTCCCAATTTTTCCATGGTCACCTCTCCAACCGCATCAAGGGGGAGGAAACTGTCGATCAATCGAGTAACTTTGAATCGCGGGGGAAAGAAGAAGCAGCCCGAAAAAAGACGCCCAAAGGGATGGTCTTGAAACTTGAAACTAACATATTTTCTGAAAATAGACCCCTGGAAAGGGAGATTCCTATTGGAAACCTTCATTTTTAGGGGCTATGTTAGTTTTAGGGAGTGTGGTCTGTCTTGAAACTTGAAATGCTTTTTTTGTAACTTGAGATCCCTATGGATCCAAGGATCCGCTGCTAAAAAAATGCACTTAGGGTGCAATTTGGAGGGGTGAAGTATCTTCTTAGGAGGCACTTGGATCCATAGGGGATGGTCGTTTTGTTCCATACTCTTGGGATTTTCCCTATATTCCAATTCTGGGGATGGGATTGTAAGCCTCAATCCCATTCTAGGGAGGGGTCTGGATTCCTAGGGTTTAATAAAATCAAAGTTAAACATAACATATAAACAAATCAATGTTTACTGGCTGGTGGTTAAACCACCCATTTGAAAAATATAATATGCTCGTCAAATTGTATCATTTCCCCAAGGATTGGGGTGAACATCAAAAATCTTTCAAACCACCACCAAGTTTTGTTAGATACCCTCCATGAAACTAACATCTCGCCCCTGACATGGCTGGGTTCGATGAAATAGGGATTCGGCCAATTTCTTTTAACGGGCTATGTTAGTTTTAGGGAGTGTATTGAAAAACAAACTCAGAAACAAATTATGTTGGATATGTTAATGATGCGTTGTGATATGATACAATAATATGACATGAGACATGAAATGATGCGCTATAATATGTGAAACGTTCCGTTGTCTTCACCAAACTGTGCCTTGTTGTCACCCCCGAATCATCCATCTTGTTTTCAAGTAATTTTCCAAGCCTTTGAAGGGAAAAGAACTTTTGCTTGGATTTGTTTCAGATCCTTGCAAAAACCAAAATAATACACCGTGGTAAACTAACATGGCACCTGAAAATAGGCCGGTTTACCCAAAAGGAAAGGATCGTCTTCCAACCATCCATTTTCAGGTGCTATTGCTGTTAGTTTGAGGGAAGGTATATCTTCCCAAATGATGCTATAAACCCTAAAATCCCATGACTTCTTTATGAAGGACATCCCATTCCGCCCAACCGTGAGCCCCATCTTCCCCCCCTGGTTTCAGAAGGCCACCCTGGTCTTTACAGGGTACCTTTCTGGATGGAAATTCCGCGGCAAATTTTTCACATGCGAAAAGGAACACCCCTCCCACCAACCAATAGATGGCAATTGTCATAGAAAACGAAACATGAAACCGCAAGTTACAACCACCTATATTCCCACAACAACCAGTCTGGAAACAAAATCCTGTTTTTAACAACAACTTTCTCAACCTTTTAAAAGAGTGAAACAAAAAAACACATCAAAAATACAGACACCACACAGTTTCAACACATCAATTTTCATCAACATCAACCACCTCTGTGGCCCTTTTTTTTTTGGGTGGGAAAGAGATGGCGTTTCCTTCAGGTTTTTCCCAACTGGTCTAACTCGGTGAAGTCTCAGTTACCACAACATGAGGTTTGATTATTTCGCTCCAAACGTGGAGGTCCATGCTGATAGCCAGCGCCTGCGTTGAAGTCGACGTCTTCGAGTTCAACAAAAAAATCGCTTGAGACACCGGAGTCTCTTTCCCAAAGGTTTTTAATTAACCAAGAAAACAAACGGCCAAAAACCATGAGAGTAATTCCAGTCATATGGTTAATGGTTCAGAAATCCGGCGATCACCAGCTGATATGGTAAGTATCCACATTATTTACCATTTTAGGTGGTGATCGCCGGATTTCTGAAGCATCAACAGTACTTCCTTCGGGTTTTTGCTATGGCTTTTTGGGATCCAAAAAAAGAAACACCTGCAAAAACCAAGGTCTTTAGGAGTTTTTTTTTTTTCGAGGATGTTCAGTTTTTTGGTCATATATGGGTGTTTCCAAAAATAGGGGTACCTCTAAATGGATGGTTTATAAGGGAAATCCCTATTGAATTGGATGATTTGGGGGGAAAACCCACTATTTTCGGAAACATCCATATATGGATGATGTAGTTTCCTAGCATCCATGGTGGATGGTTGATTGACCCTCCGAGCTTGCAACCAGGTGAAGGTTGCATGGATTTGTTTTGTTTTGCTCTCCTTGTGATCCGGGAGGTTTTGTTCATAGCCAAAAAGCATCTGTGGGACGATTGGTAGCCTAGATTTACGCACCAAATCTACGAATTTACCATAAACAATCAACCAGATTTGATGGATCCTATCTGCTATGGATCTGCCCAATATACCCCTGTTATAAGTAGGTGAAATAACCCATATGAATCCTACTGGGATGTCCTGCTGGTACTTAGGATCAATAGATTATTTCACCCCTATATAAGTAGGTTGGATATCTCCCCCATTAGTAGGTTAGTTACAACCCAACTTACTAAGGGTCCTTACTAAATCAGTTCCAGGTAACCTTTGTGATCCTAACCTTCCCCGTCCCGTGGAAATCCGCAAAACTTGCCACCCCCGAGACAGAGGCCTGTAGGTGGCATGCCGACTTTGATGCCGCTGCTCTGGGCGTGGGACGTTCGGAGGACGTGTTGGGGGAGGTTCGATTTTTGTAGGATTTTACTGCCCGGCACCCTCCTAAACAACCCTGATTTTTTAATGGAACTAACAGCTCACCCCTGAAATTTCTGAAAATCAATGGTTTGGAAGATGAAATTCCTTTCGGGATGGCTTATTTTCAGGGGCTATGTTAGTTTCAGGGAGTGTAGGTGATGATTTCATTTCTTTTTCTTTGCCGCTACCAGGCGAGATGATCCAATTTGCCCGATATTGTTGAACTTGGTGGGGAAAAACCAGATCATGGCTACTCAACCTACCCCCCAAACGTACCCCTCCAAGAAATAAGGCCTTATCAAGGCCTTATTAGGTAAACCATAGATTTCCCTTAGTAAGGCCTGCTATTAAACCCTTATTTCCGCAAAAAGATACATCGGGGAAGTAGGTTGACCATTCAAGCAACCACCAACCGCAGAAAACGTTTGGATGATTTTAAAACTCTGGCAACTTCTTTCACTGAATATCTCAGATCAAATTCCCTATCTTGGGGATGATCATCCCACCATTTCCAAAAGAAATCCTGATAAGTATGGGTATATAAACCCCTAATTGGTTTGATTATAGTTTATCCCCTATCAGACATAAAGAAACAGTGGCACTTTACCCACACATTTTGCACCCATCTCCATCCAAACAGGTGCCATCTTTGATCCACATTTTCACTGCGGGTGAAACCGGAGCCTCGCTGCTGAGATCGTAAACGTTGTTCTGGATGTTCTCATAAATCTTCCGGGCCGTCTGGATAAAAGCCTGGCAGATCTTGATTTTTTTTGCCGGTTGCCGTTGGACAAACCGTCAAAAAGAAGGGCAAGGCTTAAATGCCGCAATGGCCGAAAATTGTCTGAAGGGTTTGTTCTGCGTTTGTGATGTTGTGATGTGTTGGTTGTTTTTGGGCTTGGTTGTGTGTTTTCCAGTGTGTTGGTTGCTTTTTTTTGTTTTCGAAGTTAAGAGGATTATTGCCACCCCAATCCCATCCCCACCCCTCAAGAAATAAGGCCCTATAGTAGCTGGCCAAATTAAGGGACAATGGTTTTTTGTTGCTTGAAGAGAAGGCACATAGAAAAGCATCTTAGGCTTTAAGCAAGATATGTTATGAGAATCATGGAAAAAAACCAAGCCCAAGAATACCATTGCCACCTGCTACCACAAAGAAGCAGTTTTAAATGGATGTTTTGCGTAAACAACCATTTGGAGTTGGTAGTTGAACCAACCCATTTGAACAAATATTAGTCAAATTGGATCATTTCCAGCTAGTAAGGACAAAAAAATAAAAACATCTTTGAAACCACCATCCTTAGATTTTCTATGTCAAACATTTGGTGAAAATCCATCCTTTTTTTGGATAGCCAAGCATATTTTCTATAAACCCCCCGGTAAACAAACATAGCAATGGAAAAATCCCATCTTGAATAGGAAATACATCTTCAAATGGTGGATTTTCCATTGCTATGTTAGATTACCGGGGTGTAAATGGCCTATTTCAAGCTGCAGGCACAGATTTTGTTTTGTCAAACGCCCCCAGCACCTCCTCGACGTTCTGCGCTGTTTTGGCAGAAGTCTCTCTGAAGATCAGACCTCGAAAGCTTGGAGGGATCCGACTGGAAAGGACTGGTTTTTTTAGTGGTGAAACCTTGCAACCCCAAAAAACCCACACCAAAAAATGAAGGTTTTAATCATTTTAATCCCTAAATATATGGGTTATAAGATGTTATAAGTTATAAACCCCTAAAGATTTGGGTTTTTGGGGGCCCCATGGTAGTAACTAAGGTTAGTAATTAAGTACTGAGTACTATGACTGGGGTTGTGGGACCCTTTCCAAGTGGCCTTTGCATTGCTTATTAATTGAGGTTACTAAATGTCAGCCATTAGATAGGCCATTTGGAAGGGGTCCCACAACACGATTCTTAGGGGATGAAAACGATCACCATGGTTACGAGTTTTGGGGGGTGATCCTCCAAGTTCTTCCCATTCAAACATGAGCTTCCCATACCCAAACACGAAAATGTATCATCCATTTACTTACAAGTGGCTTAAACTTAAGATAAATGTAGGTAAAACATTCCATACACAGAGCGCATAGGATAGATAGCCAAAATCCTAAATCCTGCTTGGGTTACCAAAATTGGATGAGCTCACATAATTCCAGGGGGCCGAATTCAACGTCATGGATCTCAAAGACTCCCAACAACACGTATACCACACCGAAATTTCAACGAAAGAGATACCCCCAACAGGGGTTTCTGGAAAATGCATCTAGATTTTTCTTCAACTATCGCGTTTTCAGAATCTTTTGGGTATCCAAGACTCTTAAATTTCAACTGCTTGGTGCACAACCATCCCCACCTTAATTGCAACCCTTTGCAACCGCACCATTTGTGATCCGGGAAAAATATGGTCATCCGGGGATGCTGTATTTATTTTCGCATGTCATACACCAGTGAGTCTGGTGTAAGATAGGGCCCAAAGGTGATTCAGGTGATCGTTATCAAATTCGGAAGTTGTGGGTAACCCCCCCTAAAAAATGGCCGAAAATTTTCATAGGTTGCACTTGGGGTGAAATTTTACCCCACTTTGTGGTGTGCTTTTTAACACGTTTTTTTCGTTGCCTGGGTGTGGCCATTGGTGTCTTCTCCAACTGCCAAATTGTCAAACTTCTACGATCTCACCAAAAGCCTGACTTTGGGCTACGTCAAGTTGATCAAGTTCATCTCCAACGGCCAGACTGTTGCAGTTTGCCGTCTCCTTCGAGGTGTCTCATCCAATCTGGCTTCATCCAGAAGCCAGTTTTCACGGATTCAATCTCCAATCATTCAATCTCAGGCAGCGGAAACGACCGTGCTGCTTCGTTCATGAATGAATCCTGAAGGGAACTTCGCGGTGATGATACCCCAACTACACCCCCTGAAACTAACAGTTCGCACCTGAAAATGGATGGTTGGAATACTAGTTTCCTTTTGGGAAGGCCCATTTTCAGGTGCAAACCGTTAGTTTTAGGGAGGGTAAAAGGAGTTCCACATCACAGTTTTACTCGACCTGCTTTTTGACAGATGACCCTCAAGAACTCCAGCGACAAAAATCTCGGGGTGGAATTTTTGTTGGATCCTTTACCAAACTCGTCAATGTCCTGGGTTTTTTGGAGGATTCTGGGCTTATTTAGCTCTTCATTTAGTAGGGAATACGTCATATACCTGGCCTCCAAATCGATCGCAAAAAAAAAAACAACAAAAAAACAGATTTCCAACAAACTTAAAGGTGCCACACTTTTAACCCACCCGTCACAACTGTTTTTTTAATCCGCCTTGGGACCTACCAATTTGCCATAAAAAGCAACTATTCATGGATCGGTAAATATACAACTACTGTTTAGTCAACCTACCCCCTCCCCTAAGGTAACCCCCCAGAAATAGCCGGGGTCCCTTGTGATCAGGGCTTATGAAAACCCATTGGTTTCCCTTAAATAAGGCCGGCCATTAAACCCTTATTTCCTGAGGGGGGGTGTCGGTTGACTAAGCATGAACAACGGTCCCCTGGATCCTATGCACCAAGGCAAGAAATTCGACCACCGACATTCGACGCAAATCTCATCTCCCACTCCCTCCGTTGAGTGAAAAAAAAAAGAGCAAGGATCAAAACTCCTGACTGACATTCCATGGACTCTCGGTTTATAAGGATCCTCAAAATTGGCTTATGAAAAATAATCCCAAACTCCCAAACACTCGAAATGTATGGTCTATGCATAACTACATTTACTTCTTAACATCTTATAATCTTAAATGTACCAAAAAAATATACCATTCCCATTTTTGAGTTGTCTGGGTATATAACATGGGTAGTATTTGGTCATCCCCCCAAAAAAACAGCAAAACAACCAGGGTCAACTGCTGCCATGTGACCATGATCTCGAGCGAATTGTGCGCCCTCCTCGTAGGTGACCTGCGGGCAAAAATCCCGGTGCCCCCGGAAAACTGAGTGAAACGACTCCACTTCTTGGGGGAGAAGATGGATAAATAAACCCAACTATATGGGGATAAACCAGTTTTAAGTAGGGGGTGCTAAAAGTTTTTTTACTCCATTTAAAAAGGGGTGAACATAATTCCATGTATTGGGATGATACTTGGAGGATCATCCCACTTGGGAAGTGGTTGGTAACTTCCATTTATAAGACATGAACAGGCAATTTGGAAGGGGAACAGCCCCAACTGGAGGATGTACGATCACCATAGGTGCTAACTACTTGTTGGGGTCATAACCTCAGCTAAGCTACCCATGTATTTTCGGCCATTTATAGGGTCTATTGACTGCCTCGCAAGCAGTGTATAGTTTCATCTGCCCCCAAAACATGACTAACGTTCAAAACCCGTATGATATTCCAGTATGATGATTGGCTCATAGGGATCCTTATAATGGTGTATGAAATCATCCCCATATAACTGCGGTAGTAAAACCTCCTATATATATACTCAGCTCCTCTTTCTTGCTGAAAAAAAAACACTGAGAAAAAACACACATGTTGAGAGTTGGGACTTTTTTTCTTTAAAACCATTCCAATCCTTCAGTAAGTTGTGGTTTGGTAGGAAACATGTGAAAAATCCTGAGATACAGGAGATATATACTAGATATGTGATACATGATACCTGACTCATGACTGAAACCTGAATTTCATAGTATGTTTTGCAGTGACCCCCCGTTTAGCAAGAGCTAGAATGTGGTGTTTGGACTTATGACATGCAACTATACAAGCGGAAAATATATCATATATCATATAAATATCACCAAGCTAGATTTCTCCAACATAGGGGGATGCCCTTCCTGTTGACTACCTTTTTTAGGCGAAACTGACAGGTCCCAAATGCTAAAGGTTGAACACTATTAGTGGGTCACTCATTGATCAAACCCCACCGAAAAACTCGAAAAAAGTCTAAAGTTCTAAGGGAACACCTAAGATTTGCAAATGATGTGACGTCGGAATTCACCGCGCAGATGTGTAGGTACAGTATCTTCGGATGCGATTCCTACCCTTCCCCGACAGGATGGCAATTGCTCCCCTCATCACCACTCACCACCTATGATCAGAAAGTACAGGATCCAAACCTAAAACCTTCATCGACTACTAGCGAACTGGGGAATGCTGGGGGAAAACAAAGTCCCATTCCAATACAATATCTATATCATGAAAATCAACAAAAAGTATCCCACATCAACTGTCAAATTTCACGAGGGTTGAGTTTTTTGGGCTTTTTGGGATTTTCGGGTTCAAGTGAAATTAGGGCTCTCTTGTGTTGCACCGAGTGCTGCACAATTTTCACAGTGAAGATGATAATCCAAAAAAGAAAAAGTAATTTAGCATGTATCGGTCGGATGACAAAACTCGAAACAGTCGGAAACAGTCGGAAACAGTCGGAACATCTACTGATGACAAAACTTGAAACAGTCGGAAACAGTCGGGAAACAGTCGGAAACAGTCGGAACTGACAAAGTGCAAAAAAAAAGTTGATCCGGAAAAATCCCGGAAAAAAAAACATAATTCAAATTGATTCAGTTGGAAACAGTTGGAAACAGTTGGGGCTAACAAATTGTGCGGCTAAAAACTTGTGTTTTTAGAACATTTGCGCTGACATAGGGTAGAAAAAAACTAAAAACACAAGTTTTTAGCCGCACAATTTGTTAGCCCCAACTGTTTCCAACTGTTTCCAACTGAATCAATTTGAATTATGTTTTTTTTTCCGGGATTTTTCCGGATCAACTTTTTTTTTGCACTTTGTCAGTTCCGACTGTTTCCGACTGTTTCCCGACTGTTTCCGACTGTTTCAAGTTTTGTCATCAGTAGATGTTCCGACTGTTTCCGACTGTTTCCGACTGTTTCGAGTTTTGTCATCCGACGGATACATGCTAAATTACTTTTTCTTTTTTGGATTATCATCTTCACTGTGAAAATTGTGCAGCACTCGGTGCAACACAAGAGAGCCCTAATTTCGCTTGAAGCCGAAAATCCCAATAAACCAAAAAAACTCAACCCTCGTGAAATTTGACAACATCAACCAGCAGCTTGGAGCCGTTTATCCAACTGCATGGCTCATTTTTTTTTTCGGATTTTTGTTAACAGCCAGAAAAAGACGTTGCCATATTGGCGAAATTGAACCTCCACCACGTGACCCTAACGCTTTGGTAAGGCAATGGTTGAAAAGTGGCAGGATCTTTTGATCTGGCACAAATTTCTGAAATTTCTGTGCTTGGATGGTGTTGGAATTATTTTGTGTGACCTTTCTGTTTTTTTAAAAAGAAACAAAACTTGGATTTGCATGTTTGATGCCTGGAAAAAATAAAAAGATCTCCCAAATGGTGTTTTTTTTTCATAGTGATCTACCATGGTACAATCCGTAAAAACTCACCTGAACAAATCCAAAAGTGCTTGGTTGGGATCCCATTTTCTGTGACATTTTTTGAAAGAAACACGCACTGGAAACACAAAAAACACATGACTGCAACATTAAAAAGCAACACAAAAAACAAACACCAAATGTAACTCCCATTCCCCCCACCAAAAATGACCTGCTGAGTGATGGTCCTTTTACAGACAAAAGCCCATTGGAAACCTTTTAGTGCCTGGAATCATGTATAAAGTACAGGCTGATTCAAATATCCGCTAGAAAAAAGTTGGAAACGTCTCAGGAAATTCAGCAGGTAAGAAAATGAAGACCTGGCAATTCTGCAATCGTGACCTTATTGGGATGGTTACCATAAATTTAAGCCAAATGTGGGTAAATATACCATAGATGGTTCCTATGGGTAAGTGATTGGTTTCAAAAAAGTCATTAACCCCTAAGATAGATTGGATCATGATGCCCCAAAAAACCTGGTGGTCCCCAAACTTGCCCATGATGCAAACTTGTTGAAGCAAGATTTCTGCAAAAACATTTCTGCATTTTGTTGAACCAACAATTAAAGAATGGAAATATATGGATATTATGGGGAAATGTCATGTTTCCAACCATCAATTCTCAGGGTATATGTTAGTTTTCTGGGGGATACGATGGAGGTCCTGCTGGAACTGATTTAGTAACGATCCGAAGTTCGTAAGTTGGGTTGTTTCACCTACTAATGGAGAGGTATCCAACCTACTTATATATAGATTATATATAGAGGGGGTTATAATAATCTATTTACATCCAGTACCAGCAGGGCATCCCAGTACCCCTGAAGTTTAACAGCCAAAACGAAAAATGCTGGCAAAGGAAGACGGATAATCGGACTTCCTTATTGGGTGCTTTCGGTAACTTTTCAGGGGCGATTTTTTTGTTGATTTCAACTTCGGAAGGGAACTCTTTCATGGAAGACACTCTGGGATCAGCTAAACATACCAGACTGGAAAATGGATCCTGAATGAGTCGATGAAAATGGATATTCCGAGCCCGCTATGGTGGGTGTATTCTCAGGTTCCAGCCGTTAATAATCTTCCGGGGGGTGTAAAGAAAAACACCATCCAAGCGAATTCTGCGTAGAAATCGCTGTTGGGCCAAGTGGTAAAATCCACCAAAAGGCCCCTTTTCTGTGCAATCAAAAGGCTCATCTGCGGTGTTTTGCAGCGCGGGGCTGTCAGCAAAAGAACAAATCCATAATTTCCAAGACTTGGGCAACAAGCAATTTTTGGGGTCAGTTGCCGTCTATAGACTATTACTAGCTGGTGGTTTTTCCCCACCCTGTTGAAACCCCAATTGGATCATGAAACCTCAATTTTCAGGATGAACATTAAAAAATATTTGCGTTGCCACCACCTAGAGTACTGTAAAGGAGGACAACCCTACAATGTACAGCACAATGCCTTCTCCGTTTGTGTGCGATATTCCTTTGAAGCCACCTAAACTGCCCACCCTCTTTTCACAGTTTCACTCACAACCTGCTGATTTGAACTTGGATTTGCTTGTGCCATGCAAATTCAGAAAACAAAACACAAATCTCCAAATACCAGGTGATTCAATTCGTGACCAAACTTTATCCCCGATCGTTGGAGGTCATCAACGATTTGCCTTTGAAAAGGACGTAAAACTCACCATTCCCCAAAAAGGTCACGGCTTGAATCACCGGGGATTTGGTGTTTTTTTTTTTTCGGTGATTTCTCCTGGTATACCAATCCACCAAAAACAACACCAAAGAAAAATTAAACAAATCCAAGTCGTGAATAATCTCAGCTGAAAAATGGTACCTCACTTCACCACCGCGTTCCTGGGTACAACAAGCTACTTCCGCCAGCAGAAAGGAAAGGAAATTTTAACGGGAAAATCCGGAACTCTCCGGTTTTTTGGGACTTTTGGGATATTTACACCCCAGAAATCCAACATAGAAAGCAAAAAATGGCCTTATTTTTAATAGGAGGTCCACCTTTTCCAAGTTGCTCCATCATTTTGGGTATCCTCCAGCCATTAAGTTTTCGAGGATGTAACTTCATCAACCACCTCAAGGGAGATTTGTTTTTTTGAAAAAATGGACGTTGACCTGCAGGAGAATGCGGTCCTGGAATTTTTGTCCAGCCAGCTATGATGAGGTTGATGGAAAAAAAAAATCAAGATTGGAGTCTCTCCCCTGGAAGTCCAAGGCTATTAAAATTATAGTCCCCAATTTGGGATGATTAAAATTCCCTACTAAAACAATAGTCTTTGGTGAAAACCTATTCTTTTAATGGTCTTTGGACTTCTAGGGTAGAGTCTCTCTTTCATCTTATTTCCTCCTTGCTCCACAGGCTGACAGGCTTCTAGATCTTATAGTTGTTGGGACCCAGCTCTTAATATCCCAACACACTCCATGGGACGATTGTATATTTACCTACATGAATGGTTGATTTTTTATGGTCAATGTATTCCCTAGAAGTCCAAAGACCATTAAAACAATGGGTGTTAATATAACCACCATGGATTACCTAAGGGTTTTAATCATCGAAATTGGGGTCAACCATTATCTTAATGGTGGTGGAAGCCCAGGGTATTTATAGGTAATACTGAGTACCATCATACATTGCGTCTTTGGGTATAGGAAATGGTTCCGGTAACTCTACTTTAACAAAACACCTGTCTATGCGCAGTTGAGTTTTAGTTCTGGAAAAACCTCTCACCCTCCACCCTCCCACTCGCAAGCAAATCTGCAACTGTTCGATGGCTTTGTTAAAAAAGTTCCAAAAAGCTAATGCTCCCAAACCGGTGCACTTTCCGAAAAAAATCCCCAGTTTTATGAGGTGTAAATGGGGTTGATTATTCAGGAACCCCCATCTCAAGGCCATCATTTTCATAGGTGATTTACCATGGTTAAAAAACTCCGTACAAATGGTCACCGTAGATTCTAACCTCTCTCCGAGGTGGGCGGAGTTGCCGTAAACACAATCCACTTTTTTTGTTGCTTGCAGCTTCGTTTTCTAAAACAGACCCCAGGAAATCAAGGGAAACAAAAATCCCAACAAAAAAACAAACACATCTTGACACTCTTGGGTTTTTTCATGGAAATGTACCATGATGGTACAATCCCCTAAAAACAATCACCAAAAAACCACAAATCTCACATTTTCTTTTTCTAGTTGGTGGTTTCAACCCATTTGAAAAATATTAGTCAAATTGGATCATTCCCCCAAGTAGGGTTGAAAATAAAAAATATTAGAAACCACCACCCAGTTTTTGTTTCGAGCATCAACAGATCGAAGGCATCTTTGACCCGTTGAAAGAGGCGTTTCGCTTCGTCTTGTCCTTGGAGAGAAGTTGGTTGGGACTGACGGAAATCCAGCGCAGCAGATGAGGGAAAGGTACCATGTGGGCCCCCCAAAAACCTATATTTTGAGCGGGTTTTTTGTGGTAAATCACCTGGGTTTTTAGGTCGCACAAAACCGTTATTTTTCATGATTTACAGAGGTTTTTATAGCAACATCCCAGGTGGTTGTTTGGATTTCTGAACCATCAGCAGTAGAAAAAACTATTTTTCGAATACTTGCAATTAGTCATGACTTTTTCATCCAGGATGCAAACAAAAAGGGCAGCAATTGTTTGAATGGAACGGCAAATGAACAGCATGAATTGTGGGTTGTTTTTCGCAACTTGTCAACGCCAGGAAAGAAAATGACAAAGAAGGTTTACAGGGATCCCCTACTCAAAATGTAGAAGTCCCGGTGGTGACTAGTATTAGGAGGACAACCCAAAAGGATACTCTTCATCTGACCAACGAAAAAAACAAGCACATTACTTTCCATGAAATCCTGTTTGTTTAATAGAGATCCTTATTTCATGGTTTATGAAAAAATCCTCACATACCTGGGTAGGAAATTTCATCCCCTACACTCCGGTAAACTAACATAGCAATGGAAAATCCACCATTTGAAGATGTATTTCCTATTGAACATAGGGATATTCCATAGCTATGTTAGTTTACCAGAGGGTATATTCCCTAAACAGCCGTTGTGGCCTCTTTTTTCATGTGCTCATCTTTCTAATTTGAGGGTCGAAAATTCTCCCTTCACAGCTTGGATGATAAACTTCCACATCCCTAAACGTCACCTCTAGTTGGTGGTTTCAACCCATCTGAAAAATATTAGCCAAAATGGGAATCTTCCCCAAGTAGGGGTGAACAGCAAAGTATATTTGAAACCACCACCTAGACCTTTTTCGTTGGTTTCAGGAATGTGATCAACAATAGAGCAACGAAAAAAGAAAAAAAAACTTTATTACTTTCCATGAGTCATACTGGTTGGTTAATGACGGGATTCTTATAGTGGTTTATGAAAAAATCCCCATATAACTGGGTAGTATAATCCACTATACAGCCTAAAAAACCAGGGCTTTTTTCATTGCTCAATTATCTCTAGGCTCACTTAGTCATTTATTTCGGACCATACAATTAAAGCCGGTGAAACTTGATAATTTGCCCTACTAAATATGTAATCCCAGCAAAAAGTTTGAAGGTTAGTCGTTGGCTGAGTGAGTACCATGGGAACCCACAACCTTCATTTTTAGAGTTTTTAATCCATATTTCTGGGGTTTAAAACCTTCATGTTTCATAGTTTGGGGGTCCAAGAGTAGGGAATAACTATGGAAAAAAATGATCCCTTTCAATTTAAAGCATCAGTTTTTTTGGTTGCGACCCTCGACACACTTCATGGTTCGTTTTTTTCGACGCATATACACCACCAAAATTTGACATCGAGACCAAACATGTGTTTTTTTATAACATCTATCTAGTTGGTGGTTTCAACCCCTTTGAAAAATATGAACGTCAACATGGGAATCTTCCTGAATTTTCGGGGTGAACATAAACAAAAATCTTTGAAACCACCACCTATAGATCTATGTTAAATCTCAGGGTGGTGGTAAGTAAATGAGTTTCATACCATTTTTTCTTACCCCCCAAAAAAAACGACAAACAAAAACACAAAAAACGACGACTCATAATACGCCAAGGTACTGTCGTGATTTTGTTGGCGATCCTTGGAGGAAAAATGCTTGGAGTTGCAAAAAAGCTCAAATGCTTCGCAAAAAAATCCATCCAAAGATATTCTTCCCAGGAATTGGAACTCGAAACAAGCATGTTTCAAATGGATGGATGGATGTTTGGTGAAACAACCAAGCATGTTTCAAATGGATGGAAATGGAAGTATGGTGATTTCCAACCAAGCGTTTTTCTATGTAAAGATTTGGTGAAAATCATCCAACTGAAACAACCATTTATCAATGGAATTTTTTCAGGTTCCAGGTGCAAATAGCGGTATTTTTTTTGGTGATTTACTACCATTGGTAGAATTCGGGCCCCAAAGTCATCTAAACAAAAACAACATCCAAAACCCTAGAAGTCCAAGGCTATTAAAATAATAGCACCCCCAATTTGGGATGAATAAAATTCCCACACCTAAAAAAATGGTCGACTTGGTGAACACCGATTCTTTTAATAGTTGACCTGGACTTCTAGGGAAAATGGAAGGATCACCAGTTTTTGTTTGGCCAACAAAGACCCAACAAATCTCAACTCCCGATTCTGGGAGGGGTGTCTAAAACATGTCCCGTGCTTGGGATGGATTTTGGGGAAATAGATGGAAGATACCATCATATACTCAGATAACACCGAAATATCTCTGTACCCTCTAGTAAACTAACATGGCAATGGACGACGGCCCCATTGAAGATCTAATTGAAACAATTTCATCAACAAAACTGCTTGGTGTTTAGGGTACCAGGTACCAACTAGTTGTTGCTTTCAACCCATCTGAAAAATATTAGTCCAATTGGATCATTTACCCAAGTAGTGATGAAAAAAAAATATTTGAAACCACCACCCAGCCAAACATTCTCCAAAAAATCCACACAAAAGCTTCGGTTGCGACTGGCTTTGCTAAAGTAGTTCATCAGACCCTATGTCTTCCAGTTGAAATCCGGCGAGAAAACCAGTTGATATGGAGAATTTATCTCATCATTTACATTGGGTTTTATGCATATCAGGTGGTTGTTTCGGATTTCTGAACCATCAACAGTACCTCCTGAGTTTTGGTCTTATAGGGTCTTATAGACGGTATTGCAATTGATTATGTAAGGTTTGAGTTCATCTAGAAGAAATCCTGCACCAGCTGAGATGTATGATGAAACCCTGCATAAATAATGAGATGAAACTACCATACTCAACAAGTTCGCCGGATTTCTGGTTGCCATCAACAGGTCTTGCTCCTCAAATTTGGCTCGTTTCCATCATTTTTGGATTAAACAAATTCAACTATCACCTCTCACCGCCGGGCCCCAAACCATCAATTAACCACCTGAAAATTCATTCAAAGTGAAACATGTGAAGAAAAAAACACAAAAAAAGAAGATCCAATCAAGCTAGTAAAAGGTTAGTAATTAAGTGGGTTATAATCCCAACATACCCCGTATATCAGTAGGTTCTAACACATCTACCAACCATTGATCCTAAATTCCTTGGGACGTCCAAGTAGGCCATCCATCCCCCCGTAACTCCCCGCCAAGCGACCGGATGTGATTCCATCGCCGCACGACGATAGGCAGATCGAAGTTCAGCGCCATTGGGTAAACGATTGGGATCCAAACCCAATAAGTACATAGCTTCATATCTCCTCAAGTGATATAAGTTCTCAAAACCCACCAGTGACATTCCATGGAATCCTGGTTGATTAATAGGGATCCTGGCTTATCCTATAAAACAATATATAAAACAACCATATCTCCTCAGGTGAGAAAAGAAGGGACCCTGGTTGCTTTTTCGGGTTTTTGTAGTGGATGAAATTTCCTACCCACTTATGTGAGGAACTAATAAATTATAAGTTATAAGGATCCCTATTAAATATTTTCTGAGGTGATGGCATTTCAGAAGAGAAGTAGAGATAGATACAGGGTAGTTGAAATCCCATCTGGTTGGTGGTTTCAACCCATCTGAAAAATATTGATCAAATTGGATCATTTCCCTAAGTAAGGATGAAAATAAAAAATATTGGACACCACCACCTAGCCATTATTTACACGGGTTTTCTGGTTGTTTTTGGGTCTGCACACACACGATTGATGGCTGCTACCGACGATGAAAGTACCGAGCTGCTGGTTGTTGTTTAGGTTTTGAAGCATCGAAAACGTGAAGCACAGAAACCAGTTACCCTCCGGGGAACTAACATATCCCACCTTGGGAAAAGGAAAATAATCTTCAAATATGCCATTTTGGGGGGATGTGTTAGTTTCCTGGATGGTATCTACCAGGTGATTCAATTCGTGACCTTTTTATCCACTAGTATGGAGGTCACGATTCGCCTTTGAAAGGGACACGTAAACCCACCATCCCAAAAAGGTCACAAAGAATCGGTGTGTTTGTCAATTTGTCTCCCATTCAAATCGAGCATTCGACATAACCAAATCCACCCCCCAAACATGTTTTGTTCAGTTTCTATGTTTATCTCCGCAACCCACCCAAAACCAAGCAAAAAACGCCTCTGTTTCAACGAAAAATCATCCCAATCCACAAAATTCCCCCAACAAAAAAACCTTCCGAGTTCCACTTCTCAAAAAAATTATCCTAACAAAAAAAATCCTTCCAACAACTTCCATTCGTTTCCACCAAAGCTTCTTATGAATTTGATACCTTCCGGGCACCACTTGTCGTTCCCACACCGTCGTCGTCGTCGTCCCACCGCCGCGTACCGGCGCGACCGGCGTCACCCGCGGCGGCGCGGGACGCGGTGGTGCTGGCGGTGCTGGAGGGTCTGCTGCCGCGCCATTGGGAACTCCATGGCGGAGGAGCCCTGAAGTGGTGCGAGGACCATCTGATGGTTGGCTTCACTTACTGGGATACCTGGAATCCTATGATGTTTATAGGGTATACGATGGGTACCCTAAAGCCAACAAGTTTTTAAATGGATGGATGGAAGTTTGGTGATTTCCAAGCACATTTTCTATGTAAAGATTAGGTTCATCATCCAACTGAAACAACTTTCTATATTAAAGTTTATACCCATAGGATCCATGTATGGTATAGTTCCCGAACGGATACATGGTTCTCTGGTTGGTGGTTGAACCACCCAATTGAAAAATATAAGACAAACTGGGAACCTTCCCCAAAGTTCGGGGTGAAAATTCCAAACATATTTGAAACCACGACCTATAGTGAAATTATATAGTTACACTCCCTGAAAAAAACAGCAAAAGCACCTGAAAATTGATGCTGGGAGCACAAACTTTTCCTTTTGGGGCAAAAGGCCTATATTTTCGGGGACTTTTGCAGAAAGTTTCAGGGAGGGAAAACCCCTTGGTATGGTCAACGGGCCAGTCCATCAGCCTGCCTGAAGTTCTACCATGAAGCGACATGTAAATGCCTATTTGTGATTCAGTAGTTAAGCCTTGCGAACTGCTTGCCCTTACCCTTGGCTCCCAAAGGTATGCTATGTCTCTAAATAGGCTGATGGTGTGTGACCACCACAGGCTTCAGAAACACTGGCAAATCTGGCAATGAATGATAGGCTCCACTGTGGCAACCTTTCGATCATCATCTTGCAGCGCTTCAGATCAAAAGCTTTTTTGTCCTAAAAAGCGCTTCCCCAACCAGAGGCTTCAGCATGCCTTTGAAATCCACAGGTTTGGTATGGGAAACCTAAAAGTAAAGTCTCATCTTCCAATCATCCATTTTTCAAGAAAAAAACATCTGTAAGTTTAACGGGAGAATAGTAATAGGGGATGAACAGCTACCCATTTTTATGGGGGATAATTTCATTAGCCCATTTTTGGAAAAGGAGTCCATCTTGGAACCAAATCGGATTTCATGAAAAATATCAACTGTTTGCTGTGTTTTTAATGACTGGTTAACCTACCCCCCAAATCTTCTTCCTCAGAAATAAGGGTTTAATAAGGCCTTCGTAAGGGAAACCCATGTTTTTGTTGCCCTTAATAAGGCCTTATTTCTGGGGGGTGTGTGTAAGGAGGGGTAGGTTGACTAGCAAAAACTTTTGCGTATAAAGTAGTTTTCCGTGTTGAAAGTCCTCAACCCCACCCTTCAAGGGGTGAAAACATTCCAAAACATCCAAGATCAATGGTTAGGATCAGCTATTGGGGTTGTAATCGCAATATCTGTAGTATACTAGTATTATTAGTATAGTCTATTAACCATCCATAGTACATTAAAACGTATCAGATATATTTGAAAAATATATCATTTGTATCTTCACACAATCTACATAAAAATGTTTCCATACGAATTCCATCGAATTCCATATCTATACAATATATGTACCCCCCCCACCTTATAAATGCACAAAAATGGTGTGTTTTTCCAGCATTCATCCTATCCTTTAGGGATCCTGGCAATGGAACCGACATGGGTTTCAGAGGTGATCATCAGCTGAGCTTGTTGACGGGCTTGATGCCCTGGAGGGGGATCCATACATTGATCCAATCCCATGACTTTCCATATCTGAAAAAAAATAATTTGGGATCAATTCAACCACCACAGGGCTTTAATACAATCAAAGTTAAACATAACATTTAAACAAATCAATGTTTACTGGCTGGTGGTTGAACCAACCCATCTGACAAAATATGCGTCAAATTGGATCATTTCCCCAAAATATAGGGGTGAAAATTAAAAAATAATTTAAATCCACCAGCTCAGATATATAATATTTTCGTACCCCAATTTATTTACAAGTACCAAAATTTGATATATTTTTTCCCAGCATGAAAAGTCCTACCCTCCCTGAAACTAACGGTTTGCACCTGAAAAATGGGCCATCCCAAGAGGAAACTAGATAAACTAGTATTCCAACCATCCATTTTCAGGTTCGGGCCGTTAGTTTTAGGGAGGGTATCCATAAATTGATCAAATTTCAACAACTTCCTTGGAGTCTTCCAAGGCACGAATCAAATCATCACGGTCTTGACATCCAGCAGTATCCAAGCCCAAACGACGGCATTCTTCCTTGGGAACGTTCCCGTTCCGAATGCGGGGTGTCTTTGGAAACCCACCTCCCAACCACCCCCCACAACAAAAAAGGGTACCCTCCAGGGAATTAACATATCCCACCTTTGGAAAAGGAACATCATCTTCAAAATTGCCATTTTTGGGGGATATGTTAGTTCCCTGGAGGGTATCAGAATTCACATCATTTCTTTTTTTGAGATGTTTGTTGAGATTTTGTTTTTTGTTAAAGGAGTTAAAACTAAATGTCATCAAGTATATCATGATTTTGGAATTGGATCTTGGATCAGTAGATTTTGGTTCAAATTGGTTCCCTATCAATCTTTTAAGTCCAGTCGAAGTCTTTCTCACAGTTTGGACACTGAAATCATTAGGTTACATTTTGGTAGTTGAGATTGTCTTGTTCAAATGCTTTTTCCGTAAAAGAGTAAAAGACAGCATTGTTATTGTCTGTTTTACTATCGTTGGTGGTTTTTCACCACCCAGTTGAAAAAAATATGCGCGAATCAAATTGGGAATCATTTTCCCCAAAGATGAACATGAAAAAATATTTAAGTTGCCACTAGCTAGGCAGGTTTGATGATTCGGCAAAAAACATGGTCATTTCCTTAACAAATTAGAAGTTTTCCCATGACTTTTCCCCATGGAAATCCACAAAAAAATTCCTTCTCGACTTGAGGCTGGCAACTGGGCCAGATCCTGGAACCATGAGTCATACTGGTTGTGGAATTTTACTGGGATGTCCTGCTGGTACTTAGGATCAACCTGGAACTCTAAACAACCTGTTTTTAATGGATGTTTGGTGAAACAACCATTTTCCATGTAAAGATTTTGAATCGTCCAATTGAAACAACCATAAAGAACTGGTTGTTTCAGGTTCCAGGAATAGATTATTTCACCCCAATATAAGTAGGTTGGATACGTCCCCATTAGTAGGTGAAACAACCCAACTTACGAACTTCGGATCGTTACTAAGTTCCATGGACATCCTAGTACTGGTTGGTTAATAGGGATCCTTACAATGGTTCATTCTATTTTTGTACATAACGGGGTAGTAAAATATCCCATACCTTTGGACCCCAAAACCCTTGGAAAAAAGAAGGTTGTTTGCCCTAAAGATAGTTATAACCCCTAGAAATGAAGGATATGGGTTCCCATGGTATACCCCAAAGATACAAGTAATTAGTTGCAATCGAGGTATTAGATGCTCTGGTAGGTTTAGGGGTCCATTCAGTTAGTCTTGTTGGAGAAATTCTTGCATAATGTAACCCTTATTACTTTCCATTATACTTATATATTGGCTGTTTAATACGGATTCGTATAATGGGATACTATAAACCCCATAACAAAGGGCAGTATAACCCCCTATACTTTCCATCATTATACTGATATACTGGCTGTTTAATAGGGATTCGGGATTCCTATGATAAACCCCATGACAAAGGGTAGTATAATTTTACCCCCTAAACAACCAAGAAGGGCCTTTTTTTCATCGCTCAAGTGTCCAACAACTCCTTGGTGCTTCGGGGATCTTCAAACGCTTCCTGGCGTTTTTGGTGGTTTTCAGTTCAGCGCTTCTGATGGTTTGTTCGGAAACTTTTGCCCTAGAAGTCCAAGTCGACCATTAAAATAACTGTTTTAGTAGGGAATTTTAATCATCCCAAATTTTGGTTGCTATTATTTTAATAGTCTTGGACTTCCAGGGTTTTGTTGTTGGAAATGGTGGAAAATGGTGGGATCAAAAAACCAGTTACCCTCCGGTAATCTAAGATAACTATGGAAAATCCATTATTTGTAAATGATTTTCCTATTGGAAAAGGGGAATTTCCAGCCAGCTATGTTAGATTACCGGAGTGTACAAGTAAATCACCACAAAAAAAACAAATCCAAGATGTACAGTGGATTTACCCAATATACTATCCAAATGATTCCAAATGTTGCAAGGTGGGCCCAAAGTCACCAGTGACATAAATAGGGTGAACCTATACTTATAAATGGACTCATAATCCCCTATAAATTGCCTAACAAATACATGGCTAACTGGGCTTATTTCACGCCTATACGACAAGACATTTTTGGGCAGCTTCTTTTTCGTGCCGATTTTCGGTGCAATGTTTTGAGTCGACGACCTTTGTTTATCTTCCAGGCCATCAAATCCAATTCTTAGTAACCGTGCAAACTCGAAGTGTTAGTTCCAGGGAATAGGTAATGATGATTCAACAGTCCCAAAGGATCGGGGCTCCCCCACCTAACGATGCTGGCTCGTGGCAAACAAAGGATTCCCGAGTTTAAAGATGTACTTCGTCATCCTGCTGGTGAGGCATCCTGGGTGTTTTGGAGATCCAAAACATACCCTTCCAGCTGATGAAGGTCACGTTTTCACTCAGCATCCCAATAAGGTCACGATCGCATGATCATAGAATTATACATTGGATCTACCCACCCCGCCTCCAGGAATGCGATTTTCCTCGAAAAACCCGCCAAGATGACATGAAGCATCCATTTTTTGGCGACCGGGGAATCCTGAACGAAACCTCTTGATGATTTTTGTTCGATTTTTCTTCACTCAACTATTGGTAAACTGGTGGTTTGGGATTCGAATGGGGGCTACCCCTAAGAATCCCAATCCCTTTCATTTTCAGGGATCCCCAAATATCCAAACCAACAACCGGAACCACCAATTAACAAGTTGGTGGTTTCAACCCAGTTGAAAAATATTCGTCAAATTGGGAATCTTCCCCAAATAAGGGGGGAAAAAAATGTTTGAAACCACCACCTAGCCAATTAACCAATAGTTGACCTTAAATCATCAGTAAAAATAGGTTGATGATTTGGGGGGAAAACCCACTATTTTCGGAAACACCCATGGTAACCATTGGCTGATTGACATTTTTTCCATCATTTTTTCCACTTTCCGACCCCTTTTCTCGTCCACCCACCTCTTCAGGTTTGGCATCCGATTCCTCCCGGCGCTAAAAAAAACTTCGGGTTTTTGGTGGGGAATTTTTGTTGGTTAGAAAGTAACCTACTTAGATGGTTTCAAGTCAACTGAAAAATCTGAGTCAACCAGAGAAACATTCAGAAAATTTTAGGGGTGAACATCAAAAAACACATTGAAACACACGCCCCCCACTTATGTAACATATCAACTGCCAAACAAGTGCAAGGTATTACATAACAACATCCCCAAGAATCAGCTTTTAGATGTTTGGACCCTCCAAACAAGACAGGTGAGAGACTGCGTTTTTAGCAGGATTTTTTTTTTGGATCTCCCCACCAATGACTTGAGCTACAAACGCTGGTTCTTAGGGATGCTACTTTTTCTTTGAAACGACATGCATTTTAAACATGTTTTTCAACAGAATCATAGCCCAAATGCACAAAATGTATGGATTATCTACCTACATGAACGGTGAACAAATGACCACATTCAAGGAGAAATGTCTTGGTAAATATTCCTGACATGGAGCATCTGGGTAAGGCAACGATACCTAACCCTCCTTTCATCTGAAATGTCTCTGGTAATACTTGGGTTTGCTTCTCTTCTCTAGATCGGATGGATCACTTTCCCGAAGTTTCGGGTCCGTGAACATCAACAATACATTTGAACCTTGACACCACTACATAGCAAGCATATGTGCCAGGGTCAAAAGTCGCTATAAATGCTACAATCTCAACAATTTAGAATCACTTGTTATAGCTCTAAACAGATATTTTCCCAACAAAAGCCCACCACCTACCACCCACAACCTTCATTTTTTTGGGAAGTTATTTTACTGACATTTTGGATGTTTTGAGGTTCCTTCCATTTTTCCACTATTCCCGAAACACCCCGCCACAGCGGCCCCCCGCTACCTGCGGGTGCGGCACCGACCCCGTGGACGGCTGCGACGGCTCGGGGTGCGGTGGTGGCGGTTTCGTGGCGAACGGATCGATGCCCAAGTGACGGGCCTTGCCAAAGCAGGGAGAGATGTTTTTGAGGGACGAGGCTTTTTAACAAAGCTGTAGTTCTTTAGGATGTCCTGCTGGTACTTAGGATCAATAGATTATTTCACCCCTATATAAGTAGGTTAGATACGTCCCCTAAGTAGGTTACAACCCAACTTACTAAGTAGCTACATGCTTCGGAAATCCAGCGAAGCAGATGATAATAGGTACCTGGAACCCTAAAGCCCACCGTTGTTTAATGGATGTTTGGTGAGTTCCAAGAATTTTTTGAATAAAGATTTGGTTCATCATCCAACTGAAAGAACCGTTAAAAAGTGGATGTTTAGGGTACCAGCTAAATAGCTAATTATGTATGAAAACATACAACATGAAACTGGAGGACTTACTTGCATCCTGGGAGAGAAAAAATGAATGACAATCCCATCATATTCAAAAGATGTTCTTGGAAAATGGGAATCCTTCATGACCAATCATGGTTATTAACCACGTATATCCAAGTCCTGGGGGCCCATCCTCCAAGCAGCTGTTTGAGGCCGAGGCCGAGGCCTCCCCCCGGCCTCCTGCCGCACTTGTGCCAACAAATCTGGATCGCCACATTCCTCCGCGAAACGTAAACGTTGCTCCACGTCACGCTTCTTCTCCTCAATGGGGTCAACATATAGGGAAATCTCCAAATAAGAAGCCAGCTGCAAGGTGGGCCCCGAAGCGATCGTTATATATAAATGGAGTGAAATAACCTCTATAAATGGGCGAAAATAAATGGGTTTCACTGGAGTTATAACTACCCTACTTATGGGAGTTATGGGCCCCCATTTATAACTGCATGATAGGGGCCCACCTTGTATACATGGTTGGTATCTCTGCCCCTGATCCATGGGAAAATAGAAAGGAACAACATCAACTAATGGTTTGGGGCCCGGTGGTTTGGGATTCGAATCCGGGGTGCCCACAAGTAACAATCGCCCTTTCATTTTCGGGGAGATCCAATCGGAATCCAAACCACCACCGCCAACCCCGAACCACCAAGACAAACCATTAGCTGAAAGGCTTTCAAGGTGAACATACCTGGTACTCCAAACAACCCTTTTTTAATGGATGGAAATGGTGAATTTCCAACCATTTTTTATGTAAAGATTTGGTTCATCATCTAACTGAAACCACCCTTAAAGAAACAATGGATGTATCTATGTTCAGGGTACCAGGTAATATTAAAGTCAAAGACCATTAAATCCAAGTTGGTAAGTGTTGACAAAAAAACTGTTACTGAAAACAAGGGCTACTACATGACACCAACCCAAACCATGCCCAAATAGAAGGGAACATCCCTCAACATGACCATACATACCATACGAGTAGATTTTAGCATTAAGCTTGATCACCACCACCGAAAAAAAGTGGTCACATTTAATGATCCCCGGGAAGACACTGGCATTTCCACTGCGCAGTTTTTTCGCGCTGGGAATTTTTCACCAATTTGGTGGTGAAGAAAAAAATCCATCCACAAAAGGGCATCTCCAAGTCCCAAAGCTGGGCAAAGTTCCCTACAAGTTGCGCCCAAAAAAGCATTGACATAAGTGAGGTTACAATTCTCCACTTACCCTAAGGATCCATGGGAATGGTATGTTCACCTACATTTGGTTGATTTTTTATGGGAAATGTAGGTAAATATACCATACATTGTGTTTGGGTTATGGGGGTGAAATCTCACCCCAGGCGAAACCCATGTATTTTCGATTTTGGGCAAACGGTTTCGGGAAGAATTCCTGACTCATTATTTTTTGGGGGGGCAAAAAAGTCTTCCAGTCATACCACACTCACGTGAGGATCGGTATTCCAACCCCCTTGTCACACCTGCTGAAGCTCAAGGCCTTTTTTAAGGGTGTCCAAATGTCTCCAACCCAAGGTATGACTGGATCATTTTGGTAGGGCGAAAAATTTTCGGGGAGAAAAAAAATCCTGGATCCACACACCTCCAATTCCCCAACTTTGGTAGTGATGGAAATTTGCCTAGAAATCCATCAGTGAAGGTCCCCATATTCAACGAACATGTGCTGATTTCTACCACCAAAATTCACATCTTGATCAGTTTTCTATGGTTGATCAATTAGCTACCTTGAAAAAAAAAGGCTAGCGAATCTTGATCAGTCAACTGTGAACTACATTTTTTTTTCAAAGGTACATCTGTATGAAGCAAAAAAATTGCCACAAAATTTTCAGCTCCCTTTTTCTCCCGCTTTTTGTCCACGTAGCGAACTTTTCCCTTCAAAAAGTGTTTATAACCCCCCCCCCATGTTTTGGCTCGCAAAAAACACGATTTTTTTCTTCTTCGTTGAAAAGGCACATCGAAGGCCTGTTGCAACAACCGTTGATTCTCAAAAGATTCCAGGGAACTTTGCTCCTGTTCACCTCAAAGGTTGGTCGGATCGATGTTTTTCTGATTTTTTTTTCATACGCCAACAAGGACGACAACAAGGAAAAGGTGTGGGGGGGAATGAGAGATGGCTTTTGTTGGGGTTGTCTTGTTTTTTTTTTGGAAAGAAGTCCGTGTCTGTGGGATAAAAGTGATGCTCATCTAGCTGGTGGTTTCACCCCGTTTGACAAATATCAATCAAATTGGGAATCTTCCCCAAGTAGGGGTGAAAATAAGAAACATTTGAAACCACCACCTGGTCATGTTTTTTTTTTGCTAATCAATGCTTAATAATATCGTGATAATAGCCAGCAATCATCGATGGGAATTCCCCAAATGCCAATCACGGAAGGAAATTAGTGGGAGTTATGAGGAGCTTTGTTAAGGGTACAGTAAGTGCTTCCAAATTGTTAATGAACCAGTTTTTTATTGGTTGGCTAGAAAAACCAAAAATCTCAGAAAGGCTACTAGGATGTCCAGCTGGTACTTAGTAAATAGATTAAGTAGGTTGAATACGTCCCCTAAGTAGGTGAAACAACCCAACTTACTAAGAATCGTTACTAAGTTCCATGGACATCCTAGTATAGGGAAATAGTTTTGACCCCATGAAGTTCTCTCTAGGTTTTCCTTTTCCACCATTGGAAACTTTTCAAGGTTTTTCCAAGAAACGTTTTGAAGGGTGATTTTGTTTTTTTGCGAAGATTTGCACCTCCAAAATCTTGGATGGGTGATACTGTTATCGATCCAAGCAACGTAAAGCCTCCAAGACTTTTTCCACACTCTTGGGAACATCCAAGCCCAACGAAACGGCATGTTCCATCCAAACCTGTGCATTTTTGCCAAACAAATTTTCCAAACATCGGGAAAGAAAGGCAGAAATGCACACATCCAAAGTCTTGGGATTTGTTGGGTTTTATGCTTGGAACGAAAACATAGAAAAGATAGGCCAAGTAAGTTGTCTCAATCCACATCAAACCTTAGATTTGCGACTGTTGGATGCTTTGGAAAAAAGTGAACCTAAACAACTTCGAACCAAATGGTGGTGAAATCCATGGTGCAATCCGTAGAAAAAACACCTTAAACAAATTTATAATTTATAGGTCAAAATGCTTGACTACACCGCCCTGAACCAAGTGGCAACTATTTGGCAGATGGGGGTTGTCTATTTGGCAAATATTTTGGCAGGAGAAGGGATGTCTGAGGGAGGCGCTAGGGTTTTAAGGATCTGCGAGAAATTACGAAGAAACACCACTGGGATGTCCTGCTGGTACTGGATGTAAATCGATTATTTCACCCCTATATAAGTAGGTTGGATACGTCCCCATTAGTAGGTGAAACAACCCAACTTACTAAGGATCGTTACTAAGTTGCATGGACATCCTGGTAGAATTTCTGGTTCAACAAAAACGAGGTGGTAATGAGAAGTTCATCATAAGAAGTACAACCCCTATAATCCCCACGTACGGTCTATTTAACGATCCATGAATGGTTGATTCTTCCGGCAAATTAGTAGGTCAATATACCATACATGGTTCCTATGGAATTTGGACTTTCTCAACCCCTGCCCCCCAAAAAACTAAGACCCCCAATGGCCCCTTGCACTTCAATCAACCTACCCTTTGCACCCACACACACACACATTTGCTTGGCTTTGGCTGATTGGAAATGGTAAAACATATTCCCAAAATGGTGGTGAAATTCATGATGATGAATCCCATGGTAGAATCCGTACAAAAAATCACCTGAACAAAATAAATCCAAGATCAGTGATTGGTGTCATATAGTGTCATCCCATCCCACACCCATAGGATCCATGTATGGAATAATTTACCTACACTTCCCCTTGAATGTGGCCATTTTTCACCGTTCATGTAGGTAAATATACCATACATGGATCCTATGGGATATCCACCTCTTCCCCAATCCCATACTTGGAGGATCATCCCAAGCCAAGGAAAGGCTAGTTGAAAAGGGTCCCACAACCCGATCCTTAGGGGACTTATTAAACACGGTTATTATCCACGTATCCGTCCGTCCTGGGAGCCCATCCTCCAAGTAGGAAAAAACATTGAACCCAGGAATCGTCAATGTCCATTAAAAGAAAAGTCCCCCTGGAATCGTTGATTTACAAAATCCTTACTACATGGGATGATCCTTAGATCACCAAGGGACAAACAATACCTGTCAGTCTTTAGGGGCCCGATTTTCCCATGTAACGGTTGGTTCTTATGGTGGACCCCGTCCACCTCCTTCCCCCAATCTTCCCCCAACCCAACGGATCCACTGGAACCAACCAACGACGGCAAAGGTACCTCGATCTCATGGCGATCGTTTTCCAGTAGCGCTTTCCTCAAACATCTCCAAGTCAACATGGCTTCCTGATGCTGCGGGTTGAGGGGGTTTGAGGGTTGGGTTGCTTCAAGTGGCTTACACCCCCTCTTCAAAACTAACATGACTTAACTGGAAAATACCCCTTTTTCAATAGGAAATATACATCTTAGATTCATTCATGGTGGATTTTCCGCCCGGTCATGTTTGGTTTTCGGAGGGGGAGTATTACAATTTTTTGGGCTCGGGAACCCCTGTAAATAATTCTATAAGCATACGTTTAGCCTCTCGGTGACAGGTAGATCCAAATACCCATAGGAAACCCTGGGACTGGTAATATTTACCTACATGAAAACCAGCCACATTTAAGCCCGCCGTTCATGTAGCTGGTAAATACTGATGATGGTTCAGAAATCCGGCGATCACCAGTTGATATGGTAAACATCCCATTATCAACCAGGTTTCATAGATAACAGGTGGTTTTCTCGCCAGAGTTCTGAACCATCAACAGTATTCCCAGTCCCATGGAGCATAGGAGGATCCCATCCGGTCTTTACCTCAGAGACCTTCTGCTCCTGGATTATCTTCCGATTTCCTCGCCATCCCTTTTTGCAGGTTTTGGAAATCAATCCCATGACGGATCCATGGGACTGGAATATTTACCTACGTGTTTGTTGATTTTTTGATGGTAAGCAACTGTTACTGTGGGTAGGGCTCTTCATCACCTCTATTTACACCTAGACCCCAAAGACTTCTATTTTGTTTGGGGTCAACCCACCCGAGAAGTCCAAAGACCATTAAAAGAATAGGTTTTCACCAAAGACTATTTTTTAGTAGGGAATTTTAATCATCCCAAATTGTGGACTATTATCTTAATAGCCTTGGACTTCCAGGGTATATACATCAAAGAACTTGATTTGTTTTCGGAGGGGGGTGATGACTTGAATCACCTATTTAGAAAAATCTGGCCAAATTATAATATTTCACCTCCCTCCCTTTCCGCTGCAACGGGCCTGCGAACTCAACCCGCTGCAGGTTTATCCTTTGGTGAGACTACTCATGACCTTTTAGCCATCAAAAGAAAGAGTAACTATCGTGAGAGCGACTCAAAAACTTGGTGCACTTCGATTTGTGCGTGTCACGCCCCTTCATCCAATTTCAAGAAAAAATCATCTGACCATGGCCACGTGGTAAAACCTGTGAATCTTTTCGGCAGTGCTTGTTGTCGATATGCATCCACCGTTTGCACCACACCGGCCTGTTGGGTCAAGACCGGTCTGGCCTTTATCCCATGGTGCCTGTTCGTGCTTCCCTGTCGTTGAAGACTTGTAACTCGGCCCACTGATAACCCTGCCATCAATTTTCCTTGCAAAAGTTTGTTCAGCCACATCATCATCCAATAAAAATTTTTGACAACGTGAAAGAACGCCACCCCTGCATGTTTCAACGCATAAAGTGACTTTTCCATTGTTTTGGAAGTAGAATGCGGATTTCGAACTGGGATACTCATCTGTCGATCAAGCAAAAAATCAAAGAGAAGTTCTCCCCAAGTGATGCCTGCCGTGTTTATGATTCCCATGTCTGAAGTAGGCCATTGCAGTTGGTTCCACCATTGCATGATGGTGCACATCAGCTCTTCTCCCCAAGGACCTTTCAAAGAAACGTGGCTTGCCCAATGTAAGTTGAACTGTCGTGTTCCCTCCGGTGCCCATTCCGCCAGTTGTTGTGGCAAAGTTCGGTGTTTCGGATAACTGTCCGGCATGGTCATTTGCTGTGCCCTTGCCGCTTGTCTGTTGTGTTCGAGTTTCGCCCGTTGTGGCTGAATGTCCAAAACCAATTTGTAGAATGCTCGTAGCGTCCCTTGCGATTGAAGTAACTGCTCGTGTTCATGTTCCCATTGTTGGATTAAGTCTGTCGCAAGTTGGCTGTTTGCTGTTTTCGCCGCCTGATCTGCAACAAAATTTCCCAACACGTAAAAAGGATCATTGTCGTGCTTAGGTATACGGCCTTCTAAGGTATGAGATTCCACCTTCACTATCTGATGGTCAGAGTTTGGCAGAACTGCAAAAAGTCGTAAAAGAAGATCTGCATTTGGTTTCATCGCCAGTGATGTTTCATCAGATGCCGTTCTCACGATTTCAACCGACTTGCAAACATAGTCACTGTCCGTCACCAATCGTGTTCGTGTCCATCGTTCAAAAAGGCGTGTTGCTGCCTGAAGTTCCGCTCTGTCAATACTCTGCTGTCCATGGCATCTAGCTATCGCAACCGTGGAAAAACCGGAAGAGAGATTATCTAGCTGAACCCCATTATTTACAATACGTTGTATATCGTCTTCCTCAACCACATTACTCAACACGATGGCCCAGGAGGCCATAGCCATTGTTGGCATTGTAGGTGCAAAGCAAGAACCATCAGTGAAGAACGTTGGTCTGTGTCCTGTCTGAAGTTGCCTTTCTACCTCTGCAACGGAAGCTTCTGTGAAAGTAACGGGTATTGTGGAAAAGTTACACTGCTGGAAAAGATCATTATAAGGTGAATGATACATGACCGGGAGATCAAAATGAATATCATTACAATCTTCCATGGCTGCAATTACTTCAGTATGTTTATCGTACACATCTTGCAGTGCTGGACAGGCTGTTGCTCGATGTCTGCGTGTGTCCGGTTGCACACAGAAAGGGCATTGCTCAGTGTCCTCTCCCGTCCAATGTGCTTTTTGGTCTTGCATTTGGAAGGAGGCACAAATTTCTTGCAAAAGGTGTCTCTGCTCTGTTGGTGTGAATGTTTGGAGAATTTGTTGTGTGTGTGTATACGAAATCATCGGTGCATGGATAACTGTCTTTCTTTCTGAAAACATGATTGGCAAATCTCTCATCCATTCTTCTTGGAGGAATTTTTTTAGGACAGGGAAAGGTGTATCTATCAAATGGAGATTGATGCCCGATAAAAGCATTAGAGTTCCATTAGAGGTGATTACGATCCCTATTCTTTCCAAATATCCTTTGAGTGCTGATGCTGGGCCTTTTGTTGATGCACACGTGCCTTTTGCTTGTGATGCAATTTTGAGAAAAAGGTTACGTTGCTCAGGGTGCAAGGCATGCAGCATCTGTTTGGCTGTTCTAACTGCGTTGAGGATAACCTGCAATTCTGGATCAACAAGAGTTGGCGAAGAAAGCATATTAGCAAGTGCTGCTAGACCCGGCTGATATTTCCCTAGGATTGCTTTGGCTGCTGCTGTTCTTATCTCTTGGAAATGTTGCCGGCCTAGGAGGCTAATTTCTTGGCCATAGAATGGGTCTGGGTCTCGAAACGCTCGCATGGGAACACGTGCTGCCAGTGCAACTCCGGCTGCCACACCCCTGTATGAATCCTGCCCATTGAGCATCTCCCGATGATTATCGACTGGTGTGTTCCACAAGGTTTGATATCCTCGAGATTTCATGTTTTTCTGACCTGTTGTTGTGTCAGTTTAGTAGCTGAGGTTTCTGCCATACCTAACAAGTCTACATTTAAAGAAGTCAATGCTCTTTCACGATTTAGCACTGTTGTGGGATTAATGAGTCCAATGGAATAATATTCCTGGTCAGGACCTGGATTCGATGCTTCTCCAATACGATTGGATGTCAAGGCATAGGATGTGTCCAAGTGAATGCATGGTATCGAAACTAATTTTGGTGGAAATACAAAAATATTCAATCCCGGTCCCCACTTCCCAATCACCAAGTGGATTTTGGTAACAGCGGTCCAAGACATGTCCATCCTCCACAAGGCAGCTGGTTGCAAGGATTCCAGGCTAAAGAATACGGAACGACTCACCAAAGAAGAGATGCTCTCACAAAATGTTTTCTGTTGTACCAAAACCTGTTGTTTGAAAAAGTACGGGCGCCCTTTTATTTCCTTTTTTAGACCGATTTTATAGAAAAAAGGGCGCCCAACGAGTTGAGACAATTTTGAAACAAACCATGAACCAATGACAACAAGTAAAACGCGAACAACTTCAAGGTGTCTCAAATCATGATACTGTGCTTTGTAAACTATTGTTCCTTTTTCCCATGGTTGACTTACGATTTCAAGTTTCCCTTTTTGAATCAAAGCCGACCTAAAACTTCGAAACTTTGCAAAACTGCGATGGCTCAAGTCAACAAAATTGCCTGTTTGGCAGTTGCCTTTGAACCCTGTACAAATTTCTTTTTGGGGTACCTGGCATAGTCACATGTCATGATCTTCCCCTTTTTCCATCTCTTCTCTTGTTCTTCGATTCGGATTTCCCCTGGTTTGCATGAACATTTGTTTGAGCTCTTGGAAACCAGTGGCAATATGCGAATTTTGACTGTTCAAGGCTTGTTGGAAAGTGTTTTCCAAATCCTTTTTCATTCTGTCCATTTGTGATGTGAAAGCAACCTTTGTTTGGTCCACAGTAGCTTCAACAGATTTGATTTGCTTCTGGACCTCCTGTTGGCTGCTATGCTGTTGTGCTTTGAGCTGTGCCATTTCTTCAGTCAAACTTTGTATCTTGTCATCTTGTTTCTGCAACTGTTTTTGCACAATACCTACCGATGGTTCGGTTGTTTTGGTGGAACTGCTGCTCGAATGTGCAACGGTCAATGGTTTATACGAAGCCCAAGGATCATGATTCGACTGCTGCATTGCATCTTGGTTGGCTGTGGCGTGCAACAACTTCGGGCCTGCCACTATGGCCGGCTGAGAAATGGTGTCCTTCGCTGGAAGTTTGCGGATCAATGTTGGTGTTCCATTAAATGTAAGAAACTGTGCTGGTGGTTCGTTTTCTGCCGCAATTAGCCACGATTTTGGCCCCACTGGTCTTACCAAAATGGCATCCCAACCGATGTGCTTCAACCACTGTTTCACCGATTCCGGAGGACACCCAAAAGGAAGTGGTGTTACTTTGTATACCGTTTTGTTTGCTACTGTTGCAGGGACCGGTTCATCTGGTTTCAAAAGAGTCCAGCTTTCTTCATACTGCTGTGAATGCACTCTGATCCCATAGGCAACTTTGTTCCTTACCAGACCATATGGCTGGGTAAGTTTGGATAGCAACCTCAAAGCTTCTTCTCTGGTGCCATGTGTGCGAATGGGGCATGGTAGCCATACAATTTTCCATTCCTGATCTGGCAATCCGTTCTGTGTTTTGGGGGTTGCATAAATGCCCTGAATCCCTGATTTCCTCAACAGGTCCGGCAACTTATCTTTGGGGAGCGAGGCATGGATTTGAATGGAATCTGCCTGTTGTTTTTCGGAAGGCTTACCTTTGAATTGGTAGCTGACTCCCCATGTGCTCAAAAACGGTGCCACTGGTCCTTGTTCGGAAAATGCATGTTGCAGTGTAACCAAAGGACGTCTTAAAAGTTCATTCCAGTTGTCCAGTGCCATTTCGTCCTTCCATGCTGTGAGAGATACGACTTGTGTTTCTGCTTGACATGTGAATCCTTCAGTGTCATGCTGTGGAGAATACAAAATGGATCGTTCACCGAATTGCACCAAGGTTCCTGACAAAAGCAATGGTTGTCCCTGCTTGGTTCGTGCTGGCACTAACACTGTTTGCTGTTTCAGTGGTGTATCCAATGCTTGTGCTCCTATGATAAATGCTCCTAAAGGATCTGGTGAAATCGTCGATGTGCTATTCAACCATTCTTGGATATGTTGCTGCTTTGTGATCATGATACCGGACGTTTTTGGGAGCATACGATCAATTTGTCTGATTGCATCATTCTGATCATCAAAGAAAAATCCTGGCTCTAATTGCACTCCATCAAAATCCATATCACGAAGTTCTTGTTTCATCTGATCAGCCCTTGGTTTTTTGAGAAGTGGTTGAGGCTTCGGATAATTCTTTTGAAATGCTGCGATCGAAAAACCTGCCTTTTCTGCCATTTCTTGCAGCTGTTGTTTTTGATCTTTGGATGGCGATTGTTTGAGGATCTGTTGCAACTTGCTTCTGCCTACCGAATGGAGAATGGCTTCTGCCATTGGTGCGATTTGTTCGACCGGAATCCCTAATGGCAACAATGCGGATGCAAGTTGATTTTTGATCTGAACATCCCAGTGCATCTTTGTTGGCCCTCCCCCTGAGAGCTCTGGGACAATGGCGAGCATCATGCCGGTTGTTTTGGTCGTCGGGTGAGAGTCTCGAAGTGTTTGCAATGGAGTGAAGTCATCTGCTCTCTTGCCAAATGCGACGAACGAAATGTCTTTATTGCCGGTGATAGGATCTGTAAAACAACGAATGGTGGTACGCATCCATACAATCAAGGTCGAAGAAGGAAGAATACCACGCCATAGGTGCATTTCCATTCCATTTCAATCTGATTTCCACAAAAGGGCGCGTTGTACGCTGAAAAAACTGTCGGAGAGCCTGAAACATCACCACTTCTACTGTGTCTGGTATCGGCAATGGAATCAATTGCTAGTTGGGATACAGTTGTATTTCAATGGCTTTGGGTCTTTCCTGGATTTTCACCTGTCTACCATGTTGATCAAGCCATTGGTTCGGTAATGCTTTTGACCAAAATTTCCATAGGCATCCATCATGGTCGGGTACGTCTCGTGGGATATCCACTAGGATAATCAATGCATCATCAACAATTCTGGGATAGATGTGACAAGTAATGGTTGGAATCAAGTACATCATTTGACACGGATCAGCTTGTATGTCCTGTGTGGATGGCAATGCTTGATAAAGAACCATGTCTGTCTTTGGGAGATTTTCCAACGAAACCTGCTGCAATGCATTGTAATATCCAGTGCTTGATCGAAGTTCAGTGGCAATGGTTGTGACTTCTTCGTTTCTGATTCGGAAAATCCAAGCTTGTTGGCTGTGATATATCAGGATGATTTGGAAGTCATCATCTGGTAGCTCAGGTGATTGCTTGCCTAAATGCAACTGCTGAAAGTGTGTGCTCCGATGCTTCAATGGGAACGACGGCTGCTTTGAAATTCCAAAGTCCAAGGATCTGTTCGACTGCAACCATCGGTTGGATCTTGGCCCCATCGAAAGTAGTTTCCCCAATAACCACCCGGAGTGTGATCCAATCTCTGATGGTAGGTGAAATGGCGAATTCAGGGGGAATTGGTTCATCAAGCTTCGAAGGAATCTGTTTCTGGGCTTCCCATATGGCTCGAACTTGTGCAAACGAAAGAACTCCTTTGTCTGAATGGTAAAATGTGGCTGTTGGGATAGCTCCTACCTCTTTGTGAATGATTTGGCTGAAATGGCGGATTCTAGCTGTTTCAGCTTCAACATGGTGAGGGAGAGTGATCACCCACCAATTACCCATGTCAATGATTACGGAGTTATTCACCTGCAATCGTTTTTCTAGCAATGAAATCAATGCATCTCTTGTTGTGATCTGTTCAGCGTCTTTCAAAAGCAAAGTGAGGGAAGCTACAAAAGCAAAACAAGCGTGATTTGTTGTGATGGCGTTTCCCAAATGCTTCCATGCCACATCATTCTGCTTTGAGATGACAACTGTATCGACTGGTATGAACATGATGGCTAGCTCCAATGGATGCCAAAGTCTGAGTTGAGTTGCATTGGACGATGCGTACGATTCAACTTGGAAATGTCCATAAAGTCCATGTGTTGTTAGTTCTCGTTCACTGAACTCATGTTGCTTGCCATATGAAGCCATTAATGTAGGCATCTTTTGGAAAATCTTCGTGGATCTTTTGCCCGATAGGTTGTTTCTCATGCATAGTGGTGCATATCTTTGGTCAAAGTATTTTTTCATGACTTTCTCTGGCAAACGAAGTGACGATTTCTGCTCTTCAGACAAGTTCACCATACATCCAAATGACATTGGGGTTTGGTAAAGATCACCTAGCCATTTCGGTGGGAAGTCTTTCAGGTCAAATGGATGCTTTGAAAGCGTGTCACATGCAATTGCAATCCATCTTTGGCGTTGCATGGGAGCTGTATCGCCAGCATCTAACACTTTTTGAAATACAATGCGATATCCAATGGCTTTGATAAGTTTCATGACAATGGAATAGTGAGGATGCGATTCAAAGTTCCTTACTTGTTCTAAAAGGATAGTGCGAGGCCTAAGGAATTTGCAATGCAACAACGATGCCACCAAAACCAAACCTCCTTCTGAGAAGAGGCCTTTTTGAGAATTGGCTCCAGACCAGCTGACACACGGTGCACTGATGGTGGCCAAATTCGGTGCGAAAACTGCTGATGCTTGTTTCCAATGGTGGCTATGAATATCCCCAACTACAGCTATGTTGTCCTGAAATAATTCAACAATCTGCCATGGAATGTCGACCATGGTTTCAACATAGTGACCCCCAAAATTCATGACCCAGTTTTGGAGAGCTCTTGAATCAAAGTCCAACGCGAAAGTCCTGACAATTGGGACCTGATGGTAGTGTTTCAAAAACTGTGCTGCCATTTTCCATCCTCCAAAACCCCCCGCAAAAAATTCCATGGCCATGATAGAATGTTGTTGCGAGCTAGATGGCGAAAAAATCACAGATTGTTCATCTAGATACAGGATGGGTGGTCGATCATTCTCTACATACACCCCGGCAATTATTTGGAAATCATCTTGGCCAACATCCAGCAGCTGGATCTGCTGTGCTTTGCACACAATTGTTGCTAAAAGGTCGGTCGTGTGATGACGTTGCACATCGACAAACGAATGCAAATCGGATGCATTTGGCAGTCCCGGCTGTCCCAAGATGGCCTGAAATCGATGATTATTTTCTTCTTGTTGTATCTCCAAATGATGCACTAAGATGTTTGCTCTGGTATCCTTCCGGAAACTGGTACTTATATCATATTCAGCAACTGCTAGATGGTATCTCTCTTCCCAGTTTATCATGAGCCCAATTTGCGTTGTTTCTTACAACGACACCGTTACCCCTGGAAGGTTTGGGCCTAAACGACTATAATATTTCACCAACCTAGGTTTCCCTGAAATAAGAGGCACGCAACTTGAATCCAGCCGGCACTCCCCCTGCACTCCCTGAAACAAGGGGATTTCCCTTACGTTACTAAACCACCATTTGGGGTGAGGTCGTGTGAGGTCGCTATAATTTGACTGGAAAAATGAATCACCTGAAATTTCCAGTCGTTTTTTGTAGAAGATTTCCATCAACGTTTTACACCCTTCCCCTGCAACCAGCCAGCCGTCCAATTGCCCTAACCCAAAATGGTGTCCTTTCCTATGTTTTCCAAGCAGTTTTGTCTTTTTTTTTTTGGGTTTCACCCCCTCCCCAAAGGATGTGATTTTCCCAACACGTCCAAAAAACCATTTTGATAACTAGAAACGACACATAGTTGTTTTGAACACACATGGCGCACTATACATGGCAACCCTTCGGTCCCCTGCTAAAAGTCAAATTCTTAGTGGGTTACATATAAAATCCCACTAAACTTAAAGGAGCTAATAGGGAGTAAGGCTAATCTAAGATATGCCCAGTATAGTACAATAGATGTTTTGGATTTTTTTCGCCCAAGATTCTTCAGCTTCTTGCAATCCCTTGGCCGCTTCTTGCAAGGAAATCGAGACCATGCTGAACCTCGGCGTGGTGATCCTACGGGAACCAGAACCCCACCACCACCGCCCCCTGCAAAATGCCCCCAAATTTTCCTTCCACTCCTCCCGCAAACAGTTGGGCCCACGTTCCAAAAAAAATCCGGCCGCCCGGATACGTTCCATGAAACTAACTGGTCCCAGATGAATTTAGTAGGTGGTTAAGAACGATGATCCGATAAGCCCCCTTAAGTAGGGTTGTGGGACCCCTTCAAAATGGCTTTTTCATGGCTAATACTTGGTGTTTAGTGGTTACTGACTGGGATGATCCTCCAAGTTTACCCTGGATAAACTCTAAACTCTTAAAAGTGCTTTTTCATATTCAGGAATCGGGAGTCCCATGTTCCAAAAAAGTTGGAAAACTACCACCACGCAGGTAAAATAAGGATATTCAGTTGGTTAATGACGGGATCCTTGTTATAATGGCGTATGAAATAATCCGTATTTAACTAGGATGTATTTCATCCCCTATATACATGAAAAAATGAAGGTTGTTAGCCCTAAAGATACGGGTTATATGACCTAGAAACGAAGGATATGGGGGTCCCTATGGTATACTCCTCTGAAAACTAGCGGCTGGAACCTGAAAATCACCCCTTTGAAAAGGAAAATCATCTGAACCAAACCTCCATGACTTTGGGTTCCAGGTTCATTTTCCAGGATGTACTCCTAAACAACCAGGGGCCTTTTTTCATTGCTCAAGTGAGCTACGCAAAAAAACAACTTGTCGCTTTCCATGAAATCCTGGCTGTTTTTCATCGGGATGCCTTCCTAATGGGATATGAAAAAAACAACATAACAAAGGGTAGTTTATAACCCCCTACCAGGATGTCCTGCTGGAACTTAGTAACGATCCTTAGTAAGTTGGGTGAAGTTTCACCTACTAATGGGGACCGAGTTCCAACCTACACTTATATAGGGGTTAGTTATAATCTATTGATCCTAAGTACCAGCAGGACATCCCAGTATAGGTTTTTAAGATTTCTTCCCTAATGGTTTTCTGCCATATGGGTTTAACTTGTACATCTTGTACTGATACCACCGTACCATGGATTTGTACCAGCAGGACATCCCAGTACATATGGCCATATTTGAAGCCGGGAGTCACCATTTCCATTTCACATATCTATGTTAGATATAACACAGGGTAGGTATATAACCCCAGTATACAACCACAACAACCAGAGCCTTTGTTTCTATTGCTACTTCGGTGACTTCTTAGCTTCTTCCAAGGCCGCCAAAATCTGGGCACCATCTCCTACTTCAGCCGCTGCCAACAGGGTGGCCTTTGAAAGTTAGGCGATGGGAGAATTTTTGGCTTAAAAGTTCACTGTTCAAGAACCCCTGACATGTCCCTAGACATCCAAATACCTCCGTCGACAAGGTTTTTAGGTATGTTTTTTGGGGGTCCAAATAACATCTCAGGAAGTGTTTGGATGTCTAGGGTGTATGGATTTTGGTATGTTTACTCGCGAAAAATCCGTGGAACTTTTCCAACCGTTTTTTTTTGTGGGGGATGAGATATCCCAAGGTTACTGGGATGTCCTGCTGGTACTTAGGATGTAAATAGATTATTTCACCCCTATATAAGCAGGTTGGATCATCCCCATTAGTAGGTGATTTACAACCCAACTTACTAAGGATCGTTACTAAGTTCCAGCAGGACATCCTAGTACGAATACTTGGAGGGGGATCATACCATTGAGTAGTTTATGGATCTATTCCTGGTTCTACCCTAGGAAACAAGTGGGTTGATTTGTAGGTTTACTGGGGTGAAATATCTCAGGATATCCCATTGAAGTTCGTATGAGGTTGGGATCAATGGGTGATTTCACCCCAATATATCCCAATTCATCAGTGGGGTGATAACCCATTGATCCTAACCTTTTTTACAAACTTCCAACGCAACATCCAAGTGGAAAGATAGGACTTTGTTTGGAGGATCATCTCAATTACTTGGCCAAACTTAAATCCACTCATGCTGAAGGTTCAACTTTTACGTGGGTCACTCATTGATCAAACCCCCAACGAGAAACTCCAAAGATCTAAGGGAGCAAACCGAAGATTTGCTCAGTTTTGTAACTTACATCTGCTCTTTTTTAGGTGGTTGGACAAAAACTAGAAAATCTATTCCCCAAATCGTGGTGAAACATGGTGATGAATCCCCCAAACAACAAATCTAAGGCAAGTAGATTTCTCATGGTAAGGATTTGGTGAAAATCATCCCATTGAAACAACCATTTACTATGATCCCCACATAACTGGGAAGTATAATCCCCTATATAGCCTAAAGCAACCCGAGTTTTTTTCATTGCTCATGTTAGTTTTTCAGGGGTGTATACTTGTTTCAACCGTTTCAACTCTGTTCCCCACCTGCGTTTGGGACAATTCCGGTTCGGCATTGGCGACTTGTAGCTCTTGACGCGGTGGCGCCACGCCTGCCGCAGCGTCGCCGCCCGCAAAGTCGTCCTGGGCGGGCAGGTTCATGTATAAATGATTGTGTCAGTTGGATGATGATGATTCCAAATCTTTACATAGAAAATGCTTGTTTTTTTTCACCATTTCCAACCAGTCAAAAACTGAGTTGTTTTCAGGGTTCCAGGTACCCTCTGGTAAACTAACATAGCTGGCTGGAATATGGAATATCCCCATTTTTTAAATAGGAAATACATCTTCTTCAAAGGGTCCATTTTCCAGCCAGCTATGTTAGATTTTCCCTTGTTTTCCACTGCTATAATAATTATAACCTATATATTCGGGGTTTAAACGTTTAAAACCTTCATTTTTTCCATGGGTTTTTGGGGTCCAAAAAGGTAAGGCTAGGTCAATTTTTAGCATCCCCAAAAAGGCGAGGAATCCAAGTCACGAGGGAGGCAGAGGCTGCTGCCGCTTCAGCAGCAGAGGCTTCAGCGGAAGCCCATAAAGCCATCTGCAGTTGCATCTCTTCCTTGAAAAACCGGCAGTGGTTTTTTGCCACTAACCAGGCGGGTCTAATCTTCCAAAAATAGGCGAAGTCTTTTTTCAACATGTAAGATTTGGATCTACTTGGAGGATCACCGACCCTTAGTAAGTTGGAGGATCACCCCACTTAGTACGTGGTTAGCGACCCCCATATATAAGCCATTTCATCCATTTGGAAGGAAATAACTCCAGTTAGTGAACTTACGTTCACCATGGTTATTCACCACTGAACCTAAATCGGATGATCTGCCAAGTTTTGGTTTACCGCTACCCTGTGATTTTGAGTATTCGAAAGGGTTCCAAATAGCTTCTCATTTCGGAACAGAAAATACATCTTCCCTGGCTCCGATCCCCCCAACAATCCTCAAAATAGTGGGGGAATTTGTCAATAAAACCAGGTGAGACTGAATTCGTGACCCAAAAGTGGACATCACTAGACTTGGCCTATTTTCTTCAATAAAAATACAGATGTTAAGTTCACTATGGGTGTTTTGTGGTGGGTCCTTGGGGAAGATCCCTATTTTTGGGGAAGAGAAATGTGGTTTGGGGCGTTGGGATGTTGGAGAATAGCCATTACCAGGTGATCGCATTCGTGAGCAAACTTCATCCCAAAAAGGTCACCAGCAGAATTGCCAAGTAGGCGGTGTTTTCGAAGATTTTTGTGTGACAGAATGTTGATTCCTATTTGCTTGAAACTGTGTGAAAAGGAGCGATTGACACAACAAGTGAGATTGGAGATTGAAGCAAACTGCTGTTCATAAAACTGTAGACCTTTGAAGTTGGAAATTGTTGTTTGAAGCAAGCATCCTTCAGAACATTGGGATTTTTTCACACAATTCAGTCACATTCTGTGATCACACACAACCTTTTGTGGGGCAACTGGGCAGCTAGAAGAGGTCACGTCACCCGAAAAGGACCGATGGACATTTGAGGGAACATCGACTAGCAAAGATCTGGATAAGATCATACCCCGAAGAATCATGAGATCAAAACTGCTGGTTTGGAGATCCAAAAAGAAGCCTGCGAAAAACACCCCGTCAAACCCCTCTTGTTTGGAGGGTCGAATGATTCCTAGGGATTTTCGCAGCACAATTTCTCTACTTTCAAACGTCCTTTTCTTCATGGCAAAACGAACCCTCTCTCCGTGCGGGCAAAAGCTTCCAGTAACCGTTGCTGTGCTGCATCTCGCGCGGAGACAGCATCCACTTCTAGGACGTGGATTAAGGAAACGACATCGTCCTTAGGAAACCAAGAATGCATGTTTCTTTTGTACATCCAAATTATGTTTTGACATGGCAACCAAAATGCATATATTATGATATATCTACATAGAAAGAAAAATAAATTAAGTATAGAGGTAAACATATATAGATAAAAAAACAGAGACATAGATACATAGGTATAGATATAGATTCACAGTATAGATGATATAGAAAAATCAATCATGAAACATGGAGGTATAGACGTATAGATAGATATAGATATAGATATAAAACTGGTTATAGACCCCACAACAGGGGGGTTTGGAACCACCAAACCTCAAACAATACCCCCAATATATCCCATATATAGGTAGGCTATAACCTATTTACTAACCATTGATCCTAACTTCCAACGGGACATCCAAGTACCCTATGTTGCTTTCTTTTGGCGGTTGGGAATTTCCGACCAAAACTACCATCCTCTGGCAGGTCTTTTTGCGCAGAGAAAATGGTTACCGTGTCAGATTTTTTTACTCCTAAGACTTGGATTTGAGACTGTTAAGATGCGGATGGAAAACGTCCCAAAACGAAAAATGCTTCCAAATGGTGGTGAAATTCATGATTATTTACATATTTACCATGGCACAACAGTACAAAACATCACCTGAAAAAACGGAAAAAATCCAAGTAAAGTCCACCAATAGCAAAAAACACCCTGATAAACTGATTTGTTGGAGACCTTTCCTTTTTTGGGGTGTTGGCCTATGTTCAGAGGTGAACTGCTACTGGGATGTCCATGGAACTTAGTAAATAGATTACAACCCCTATATAAGTAGGTTTGTAAGTCACATAAGTAGGATACAATTCAACCTACTAAGTAGTTACTAAGTTCCATGGACATCCTAGTAGTTTTAGTTCAAGAAAGTTACAACACACACCGATATCGCACACCGCGATCGGCAATCCCCGTTTGCCAATTATTAAAAGGAATCCCTTGATACCCTTTTTGGTAGAGGTTGATTTAGGGGTGTGTTTCCAGTTCGGTGTGTAGATTTACTGCTTAGGGCAGGTACAGGGTTTGCCATAATCACCCGAAACAACCCGAAAAATTGGAGAAACCCTGTATCACCAAGGGACAAAAGCTACCTGTCATTTTTTAGGGTTGATTTTCCCATGTAACGGCTGGTCCTTATGGGTGGACCCGCAGGTATTTTCCAACTTCCCAAGGTAACTCTTTTGTTTGGATATGCAAGATTTATATCCCTCGATCGCTACGGGGTCGAATGTCCAAAGTAGACCATTTCTTGATGATTCTTTTGTTCAAACCACCCACTATTTGGAATGGAAAGAAAAACGCAAACAAGTCCAATTGGATCACTTCTCCCAATTTTTTGGAGGTTGCTTCGAAATGTCTTTGTTTCGATATTCCTACAAAAAAACATCATACATAACGCAGTTGTTTTTTTGGTCACTAACATGACTAGCATTTCCTCCCTTACAAATCCCCAAAACAGCTCCAAAAAACCTATTAAAAACACCCTTTCAGAGGGTCAATTGGTCACTAAACACAGCAAATTTCCATGCGCCATCGGCATCTTACGGGATGTTGAGATGGAAATTCCCCCATGATAGGATCAAAATTTGGGCGGGAGTGGAAGATGAATGGACGTGAAGGTGAGGAGATAGTATCTAATCGAAGAAAAAACTTGAAAAACGATGTTTATGTTCATCCCTAGTTGTGGAAGATGAACCCATTTCGACTTGCGCATCTATTTTTCAGATGGGTTGGTGAAAAACCACCAGATTAAGTATATATAGTATACGCAGTGAAAAAGGCACCAGCTTCTTCCAGCCGTGACCAAAATTGATCAACCTTTAATTCCGAGATCATCAACTTAACTCCTTGAGAGTTTGGTCACGTGTAAAAACATAAAGCTGCGGCAAATGGCACTTCCTTTGACATGTCATATGAGTCAAATGTGATATGTCATTGACTCAACGCGACTGACTATGACTATACCTAGAGATTCAAAAGGATGAAAATTTCCAACCGGATTGTTCTTTTATGATTTCAAAACCGTTTCAAAGAGAAGTCTTTTTATTTTAGCCGATGTGATAAAAAGAAGTCGATTGAAAAAAAATTGATCGAGGTTGCTTCCCTTAACTATCCTGAACCAATCCCTGACCACACCAGCCACCACATGTACACACACTCACCATCGACGACCTCAAGATGATTTTTAATGCCTGCTCCTCAGAAGAGACTTGTAACATCCCAGGGATTTCTGGATGGTTCGTAAGCTCCCTGTTAGTGGATGGACTGTTCTATTCAAACGTGAAACACGGCCTATGAAATCTTCATCCTGCCAACAGCTGGTCACCAATGGGCTAAGCCCAAGTTGGTGACCAGCCATAAAAGAGAGAGCAATGTGAGCCATCATGTGGCACTTGGCGCGAAGTTTAAAGATCTTCCAATTGCGTTGGTGTGCATAGCTGGCCAACTTGGAATATCCTTCCTAAGGTGACAAGCCAAGACTACGCTTACATCAGGTGTATACTAGCTAAGACGTATACATGTACTAATGTACTGTAAATCAAGTTATTGGTCATATGTTCCGTCCAAGTTTCACACATCAAGCCACATGCATCTACTGCTCTACTTCGATCTGGTTCCGGGACAAAAACCCCATGCTGCCGCAGACACCGAAAGAAGCAATTGCAACATCGGAATGTAAATCTAAGCGTAGCATACTCCACTTCATTACAATCCTCAATTTTGTTTTGTTTTTGGATTTGCCATGCACAAAACATGAGGGAATTCCAAAGCACCCTGCAATACAAAGGTGAGAAAGCCAAGACACTGTTTGATCCATAAACTCTTCAAGCCAACTGCAGATTAGAGCTACATCATAGGCTTTTCCCCCTGGAATGGATTCCGGCCAATCGTTGTTCCTAAGAAGCCGCTGGCAGGAATACACTACCAGCTAACATGGCTTGAAAGTTCACAACTAAATACCCTAGATGACACCTACAGCAATACAAAATCTCACAAAAACCGTAGTAATATGCAAATCCAAAGTGCCGAAGCCATACCAAATTTCTTGGCACAAAACAAATCACATGACGTAGTTTTGCCATTCCTGTGGCAATATTCCATGAACCTGTCATACCCTTCAGCAAGCTTGGAATCAAAAGAACCGGCATCCTTGAAGAGGTTGAACTTGGCCAACATTACAATCGTCCCAGCTGCAAGGTCTTGACCAAATCCCAAATGAAACACATGCATAGTGTCAGGTTCTATTTTGCATGCACATTGCAAACCTGGAATTTGACATAAGGGAACTGGTCCTGGTTTGAAAGCTGATGCCCAAGCAGCAGCTCCAATGGTACCCCGCCATCTGTCTGTAGAATCCATAACATGCCAGTCCTGCGCTCACAGATTAGCTGGCTTGAAATGATACTTTATTTTGGCCGGATGAAGATTTCGCTGTAGTCTAAACATGTACTTTTGACCAGTCCTCCCCAAAGCACATATGGCAGATGCGGGTACAGTTGTACCCCACACATAAACAAAACGCCTGCATGCAGGCAAAGTTACGCAGATGAAGTACTAAATTTTTCAAAAACGAAGACACCATTGATTGCAAACTCACACATGACCCCAGCCTCCCGGAGATACTTCCAATCTCCTTTGGCGCCAACGCAGACCATGTGAAGTTGATGGCCATTTACCTGAGGCCAACTCAAGTCAGACGAGATCTTCATTTGGAAGGCCAGGGGATGGTGTGGCCAAGAAGGTTCAACCAACCAATCATCAAAACTAGTTCAAATAAGCTTAGGTACTTCAAGGCCATCCTGATACAATGTTATTGCATGCTCGGTGAAGTCAGCGTGCAATGTGGACAACGTTTCAGGGCCACACGGTTTGCTAGAAATGCAGTTCGTAAGAAACCTTGTAGTGAAGCTATGCCTTAGATCGATGGATGATTACGCAAAGACAAGCGTAATGAAGCATGTGCATTCGACACCAAGTGAAATCAACAAAACCCGAACTGCGTTGACTTTTTTCAAGGTACCCCTGTTCATTTGTTTCGAACAATCCAGACTGCGTGATGACCAATTGGAATGATTCCACCAAAAAAGGTCGGGACCGGAGTCCACGACCTTCATCCCCGTGGATGTAATAAGGGATGGCATTGGTGAGGGCAATGCCGGAATTGAACACGGGATGATTCGGGTCAATCGTCTTGTAGATATCCCAGAAGGAAGAAAAAACATGCTTCCAGCCAATGTCTTCTTCAAGTAGATGACCAGCCAAGATAATTTTGGGGTTATATCGGATCAGGGCTTTAATCCAATCCCCCATTTTCAAAACCGGCCACCAAATCCACTCTACCCGAACTTTAGGTTTTTTGAAGACCACAGGGGTTCGAACTGCATCAATAGGTATAGGCATGAAGGCATTTGCTTTGTAGAGAACATGTGTCAGGTTTCGGCAAGCATTTGTCTTTGAATCACCAGCCCGAGCAATTTGACGAATCCAATCATGTCGTCCTCAGTATAAAGTAAGTCTTACAAGTAGTACATTCCAGGATGAAAACTGAAAACTCACGTGCCATAATCTTAACTAAACCTTACTGCCAACAAGTCTCCCCGATTTTTGTTCTTTCTCACACGTTGGATTAACCCGGCAATTTTGCAAGTTCTCTTTGCAGATTCAGCCTCAGATAGGGGTATATCAGGGGATCACGCTGTAAACCAAGGCAAAAAAACCCTGAGAAAGATATCATGATTAGCGTTACTCTAGCTATGTTTTTTGGAAAAGGAACCCCACACATGTAGTCTCCCATCAATTCCTCCGCCAGGGCATCCTCAGCTTCGGAATCAGAGCTACCATCTCGCAGGACTCCGTCAGCACGGATTGAAGGGCCTGGGCAAGGTATCAACTTGGAGGTATAAGATTTAAAACATGTATATATACACAATTGGAAAAGAAGATGATGCCTCCATCTACTTGGATAGTCGTCCTTATATCTCTTTCACCTGGCATGTTCACAGGATTTTATACATGGTCTTGGGGCCAAGATTACGCCAATCAAAGATCAATCATGCAAACACAACTGCACCCCCAGTGGTCCCTGCATCATAGCTAACCTGGCAAGTGTCCAGAGCAGTGCACACACACACACACACGTATGAGTGTATGCTGCGAAAGCGCATTGCTTTGGTATATGCATGCAGTACTAATGCCACTGTAAACGCTTGTTTTTTTGCATGGTAAACGGGTCCAAAATCAGCAGAGATCACGGCAAGCTAGCACCTCTGCATAGTCAAAGTGGTAGCAAAGTGTTGGAAGTGCATCAACAAGTTGCAAAGTACTTTGCTTTGAAAGCTGGTTGTTCAGGATTTTTTGGTTTTCTTCTTCTTACCTTTTTCTTCATCGTCATCATCTTTCTCCGCTTTGGCGTTGGTCTTCTTTCTCTCTCTCTTCTTTGGTTTTTCCTCCTCATCATCTCCTTTCTTTTCCTTGCCCTTCTTGGTGTCTTTTCCTTTCTTGCCATCAGGTTTGGCCTTCGCCTTTGTGACTTTGATCTGCCTGGAAACCACAAAAAGGATTATACGCGTACAAATTGTTAAATGTGCAACTTGCGATATCTCAAAAAACACACATCCCACCTGGCCCTTGACACAAGGGAATTCAGGTCAACATCAATTTTGGTGCACTTCACATATGTTTTGATCAGCTTGTCCTTCTTGTCCCTAAGATGTCAAAATGTTTTTGATTGCATTTGTGTGGAGGGTTGGCCCCAAAATAAACAAGTCTTTCCAACGCAACTGTTTCAACAATTTCCAACAAATGAGGCCATAACATACTCAAGACCTCTTCACTGCAGCTTTCCTGTTGCTGGTCCAACAAGTCAGTGTAGAGTTCTTGTAGGAGATCTCGCTTGGTCTTGATGTCCTTCGCCAGCCTTGCAACATTGAAACATCAAGACGAACACAAAACATGATATCCTAGAACACAAGGTCAAGCTATATAGACAAGCAACGCGTCAATGCGGGGAACGTTGTGCTCGAGAAGTTTGTCCTAACATTTTTGGAGCTACCCACTTGCACTAGAAAACACATATTGAAAGTGTGACTCTCGTTCCGCATAGTTTAAGCGAGTTGCATGAACCTCATCGGTTTTATCCAACTTCTTGCCCAAAGCATCCAAGAAAGTAGGCAACATACCTGGGCTAAAGCAAACACACTCCCCCAACCCCCAACGCCAGGACCAACTATGCACTGTGGACCTTGAAGCAAGGTGCTTAGAGGCTCCTGGTTGGATTGCAAAACAGGGAGCTGGGGCATCTTGGCTTGAGAGGCTGAAGCAGAAGCAGTCTGATTCATAGAGGATGGGGGTGTAGCTGTAGTTGTAGCTGCTGCACCATTCCTAAGATGGAAGTGATTGATGGCAAATTCAAATCCTACATGGTATGCAAAACAACTCCTTATATAACAGATAAGTATCGTTGCCGTTTGGTTCATGTTGAGCCCGAAGTTGAGCATGTCCCCATCAGGATCCTCCAGAACAGGTGAATTTATATTAATTTGAAAGTCGGAGTATATTTAGCTCAGAATTTGGATGTCAAATGTCAAACCAGCCTCAAGTTCATAAGATCCTTTGTGCTGAACTTCTTCCTTATTTCGGACGTTAAACTCAAACTCTCTTTTGATTGGGATTCGCCACTCATCTTGACCATGAACTTCGTTTTTCTCCACAAGGCCACGAGCTTGTGCCCATTTCTTGGAGTTCGCGATCATGTCCCTGAGCCAGCAGGTGCATGTTGATTTAAGAATCAAGGTTCAGGGTTCAAAGATGTTCAGAATGAAAAGTACATAACTGTCCTAATTGAAAAACTGAACCAAGTAACTCAGTCCATCCTTCTTGCTTAAGGGTAATTGCATTATGCCAACCACCCTGAAGACGTTCAACTTCTTCTTTCGAGTGTGATTTCTTAATCTCAGTCTCCACGGCGCCGAAATTGCCATGTGCTAAGAATAGATCTCGAAGCTTGTTGCCTTATTTGAATTGCTCATAGGGGGTGAGACAAACCTATGAACACAGCAATTAGACCAAGACATACTGCTTACCATGATATATCTAGGAACGTCCTTCATCAGTCTTCCACATTTCTTGGACCTCTTTCGATGCAGGAATCTTGCCATCTTTCCTCGGTTTCATGTACCGTCGAATCCTTGGTGTGGAAACAAAACGTGGGCAAGGGGCTATACCTTATATTTAGAAACATCAAACAAACATGCAATTTGATGCACAAATCACGTACTTCAGATTAAATGGAATTGAGAGTCTTCCAGTAAAAACCATTGTCATAGATGTTGGTGTTAAGATCATCCGGTGTTTCCGCTGGTGCCGGTGGGGTGGTGCCTTTTTTTTCTTTTCACCAGATGAACCCTTTGGCAAAACTGGTCCATTTCCTAAGTTTTCCGGATTGCTCTGCTTGGGCGGGGTACCACTACCCGTCATGTTAGCATTCTCTTTACCAACATCGGCAGCACCTGTGGAACCAGAAGCTGGCATAATTTGAGGGGCACCATCGTTTCCACCTGTTGTGGTAGGATCCTTTGGGGGACCACCACTTTTGATATCACCAACCACGGGAACTGCAGGAACTGCAGCAGGGCTGGGGGTATCATCAACTTCCCCCTCTTTGGGTTTATCTCCACGAGTCTCCCCAACACGTGAAGTTTCAACGTTGTCCTTAGGCAGCTCGGGTAAACCTTGTTGAGGCACATCAGGAACCTGTTGAGATTTTTGAGTAGGAGTCATGGCGGTTTCATCAAAACTAGGGACACTCGGGTAGGTTGAGGGTCCACGGGCTTTCGTCGAAAACTCACTACCTGTAGGTAAACCCAGTTGTAGTGTGGAATCTCGATTCAATTCACCATGCCCAAATCCAGGTACAAAGTTCCCAGCTGCTCGTGGTGCTGGATACAAAAGACCTGCAAAAAATGAAAATGATCCATTTATAAAATATTATGGCGTATACATAAGGGAACCTCTAACAAAACCCGCCGAACAGACCCGTAAGACCCAACAGCTTTGGAACTAGATATAGATTTCCTTGTAGGGTTTGTTCGTATGGTCTTGTTTGATTTTCCCCTTATAGGATGTAATCATCTTCCCTGGCCTCCATTGTTTTGGCTGGGGTCTACACCACCAACACCTCCAAGTTGTGCCTGAAGAGCAGCTATTGCAGCCTTTGAAGCCTGGGCCAGCGTTTGGTTTGAATATGTGAATGATTAAACACCCAAACTCTAAACCACCTAGAAAAAACCACCAAAAGGGGCCAATAAGCCTAGTAACTTCAATCTCTCGGTCAACTTCGGCCATATCAACATCAGATTGACCACTAACCATGTCCAAGCCCCGATCAAAGCTTTTGCAAGGCTTCTGGTTAAACCCATCCATTATCCCAGCCCAAAAGTCACTTGATCAAAAACATTGCATCACAAACCCTGAGGCTTCGAAAACAGTGTGGGAACCTGGCAGGCTGGACATCAGGCAGTGTTTGCATAGGATTTTCTTTGCACCTTTGTTTGTCAAGTTGCAGCAGCATTCTCATTCATAAACGATGCCGCTAATTAATGCTTAAGGCTTCACCCAGGTGCCAACACATCATCTAATCACAAGAGGTTCCAACTAATAGACCCCAGGATAGATGAACTGAATGATTTTTGATGATTTTATGGGTTTTGGAAAAGGTCAAAATATCAGTTTTTCTGATTTGCGGTCTTTTGCGTTTATTTGCGCCCTTTTGCGGGATATTTGCGCCCTTTTGGCGGGTAGAATTGACCTTGGATTTTTCACATTTCCCCCACCAAACATCATAACTTGATCACGAATATTACAATTCAAACATTGGCACCTGGGGATTGAATAGAGCGGCTGGGAAACCAACCATAAATCTATGGTACGTAGTAAAAACGTTCCTTCACCGTTCAGTCCATTTCCATGGGTTCCCGGCAAGCCAGTTCCGAAAGATCCTCAGACGTGATCACCTGAGCAGCTAGTAGGATGGAAGGGAAGGTGGCTGTACTTCCTAGCTATAAGAATTATACTTAGTAAACGATATCCCAGGGACCCATTGTTTCATCTCGTTGTAGAATTGCTGCATCGTACGCTGCCATTCATTTGGGATATTGCAATTCTGGTTCTCAATCAAGTACAGGAAGGTTGAAACCATTTCAGCATCAGGCCATATATCACCAGTTACCTCAGTTTTTTGATGATTTATTCACTGCAAAGTATGCATCCAAGCAAGCTGTCAATTTTCAACAAGGTACCATTTCTGTAAAAAGCTCCCGGTCTGTTTTCAATGGATCAACTACGAGTTTGTTCCTCACATCTGCCCTCGGCTCATTGTGACAGCTCTCCCAGATCCGAACCAAGGCCTTTCCAAAGCCAACAGGATAAGACCTGGGCAGTTGCGACCGAAGAACATAAAGGTTGGAAGTAGGGAAACATATTGGGTTTGAGGTTCCAGCTGTGATTGCTTTAAACCGGGTGCTCCTACAAATCTGGCTGTTCCATCCTTTGATCTGTAGTGGCCTGGGTTTCAACATAGGAACCCCTAAAAAGCAAGAGTTTCAGCAGTTTGTTTTCTACTTGGACCCCCAATTATCAAACTAAGGAACGGGTGGTTTCCAAAGTGCAGCCCTTCTTGTCCTCCGCAGTTAGCTTTCCCCGGTCCTGGGCCCAAATACTATGTTCATATGTTATGATATCGAAAAAAACACATACATACATCCAAAACATCCCATGCAAAAGTAGGCCCCCGACTAAATCTCGAATCATGTTCGAATGATTGCTCCAAACCACTTGTGGTTTCGGAGATTCCCCCCCAAAATGCGCCATCCAGAAATATGTTTTGACCACCTGAGCTGGGCAAAATCCTGAATTATGCTTGAATCCCCGGTTTGCCATGCATATAATTTATGAATTCACATCTCCACCAGGGAACATAGCAAACATGATTGCAAAACCAAGCAAACCGGTGATGGTTTGCAATAATGTGATCAGAAGATCTGGGTTGCTCCATGAGAAAGATGACCCGACAGGCCAGGCTCAAAACCAACAGCAATACCATCCTTAGTATATTAGATTTTTTTCATTTATCCAACATCATATCCCACAAATACTATAAGTTTCGATCAAACAAAAATCTGTTTTCCAAGACGGCGACACCATTTGAAAAAAATACATGATCAAAGGCTCCGAGACATCATGAGGTTACCCTTTCTGACAAACTCTGTAGACATATCACCCCAAAAGTTGATCATTGTCCTGAGGGCTGTCCCTCGAACAACCGTCCAGGATGAGCACTCCGGTGCAAGCAGGAGCAATGCGTTCGGGGCCATAGCAAGGACCATAGCGATGCAAAGCCTTGGCACGGGTGGTTGCAGGTGATCATGGCTCCTATCTCAAATTGATATCTATGATACTCAGCCGAGGTCACCCCAAAAGAAACTTTGATGGGTAAGGTGGATTTGAGTATATCCTGAAAATTTTATATGCAATCAAAAAACGCCATTCCAGCAGGGCTTTGAATGTCCATGGCACGATGATCATGGATCCAATCGAAGTATGCGGTTTTTTTCCCAGCTTCGATGAAAGATCGGGACACTTCCCCCTTACCACTGAAAAGCTCCACACACTGGTATTGCATCGAGTGCGGCACATTGGACGTCCAAAGAACGGCTAAGACCTGTAGCAACCAGGAAGGTATATATATGTGGAATATTGAGGCGGGTATACAGTTTGTAAGCCAAGGTCCCTGCGCATGCCACCAGAATCTGAGTCAGGGAATTTTATAAATAAGATCCTTTTGATCGAACACAGTAAATTGAATCCAGTCAAACTCAATTAGGTCAGGGGCCTTTGGGGCTTGAAGTTGTATCAGGTTCGCCACGATGGAGTCATGACGTGGCACTGGCATGACTACCTTCTAGGGTCTACAAATCAAGATCCTGAAGTTGAGCCCCAAAAGCCTTTCATCAGAAAATTTACTGGGTTAAGTGCAAAAAGCTATCTTGACTTTTGCATTGACTAGCGACCGGAGCTAATTGACTGAGTGCCGTAAACAGGTCAGCCAAACCTCAGAAGACGTATCACACCACACCACTGCCTGCAAAGTGCGGTTCATGATTGGTAGTTTCGATGGGGAAAGACTTTGGGAACTTGCCCTAGATATATTTAAGTTGATAAGGTCATGACTCATGACGATGTCATGATGGGAAAAGGTCTTTGTTGGAACATGAACCGTGCCCAACAGCAAAATATGATCCGGCATATCCCTGCCTGTAGTGGATTTTCATTCTTCTTGAAGTGCCAGGTCCTGCAAATCGCATTAATCTCTAGTTTATCATATCAATTGTTGGTTGCGATCATTTTACATCAAGTACCTGCACATGTGAACTACTGGTATAAAGTAAGGTACGGTCCTGAAACTACTTGCTGGAGATCCATGGAGACAGCACCAACCACCCATCCCAAGGCTCCGCAGATTGGGCGGGAGAAGGAATGAAACTGGAAAAACATGTCGGGTGGACTGGTAGTTGACGCCAATCTAGTGATCCACCTCTCAACCCCTCGAGGCATAAGCACCACCCCAAATCATCAACCACCTGCGAGGGGGATACCACTTGAAAGAATTGCTACATCTCTATGTTTTGTTGTTAGCTGTTGTTGAAAGTCAAATTTCAAATGGTCTCACGTACAGTTTTTTCCGAGTGGATCTTGCTACGAAGCACCCCAGTTGTAGAGATGTCAACCAAGCTCACAAGACTTCAGCTCGTGCTATGCTTGGGTTTGACTGTAGCGACCAGCGAAAAAAATCCTTACCTGCTGAAACGTTGAACTTTGTGATGGAACATCCTGCTAATAAGTATGAATCATGAAAAATCTAAACCTTTTTCAATGGCAAAATCAGCAGGTAATGATCCTACCCCATTTGTAATTTCTATCAACCATCTCAAACGTATCCATAGGACATCCGGCTTTGAAAAAAGCGGCCCCAGCTAGCTCCACAGATCTCCACAGCAAAATGCTTGATGATCTCAGCAATCACTCCTGATTTTTGTAGGCCTGGCAGAGGTTGTTAGCTTCATAGTGGATGAAGGGGAATGAGAAAAAATACAGCTACATAGACAAAATAGCCTAGCCTCTTTCCCTGCTGCTTTTGCTTCCTGATCTGTACCTCCTTGTTCGATCACAGCTTTCCTGGCCCTATGGTAGGCTGCAGACTTTCTGCTGATCTTAGCTTTTTGCTCTCTCTTTCTGTCTTCTTTCTCTTGATCCTTTCCAGGGACCTCACCCTTGCAAACAGTGAGAGGGTAGTCCGAAGCCAAAGGCACCCCATCTAGCTTCAAGTGTTCATCCACAAATCGAAAGACAGTCTTTCCGTTTTGGGCAACCAGAAATTGGAGGTGCCAATCCATCATCGTGTATTTCGTGTCATTCTGTGGGAATTTACTTTCCAAATCCTTCGCATTATTGATGGTGAACAAAGCAGTGGTGCCCAGGGGAAGGTGATCAGTCTTGAAACTTCCTTCTGCCTCCACCTTTTCCTTCTCAGAAGTCTTCTGCTTCTTCTTCTTCTCACCTTCTTCTGCCTTCAGCTCTTGTTTACTTTTCTTACTACTTGCAGGTTTCTCACCATCAGCCTGAGCCTTCTCTGTCTTGGTCTTCTTTTCACCTCTCTTTCCCTTTGCCTTCACATCATCCGGTTCTACATCCTTTTCCTTTGACCCAGAGCTTGTCTTGGATGCCTTTGGTTTCTTTTTCTCATCCTTTTCTGCCTCAACACCTTTCTGTGCCTTTCGCTTAGGAGGACGACCCTTTGGCTTCATCCCTTGCTGCTCCCTGCTAATTGCTGGGACATCTTTCCAATCTTCAGGGGTTTCATTTCGAAGGGAAGGTGGTTCAGGCAAAGCTGGCGTCTCTGCAACACTGTCAAAGGCTTCAGAAAGATTTTTGTTGAGTGCATCAGCGGAGGAAGCTTTGAAACCAGTGGGATCTTCAACAACTGGTTCAGGAACAACCGGTTCAGAAACAACTTGTTCAGGAAGAGCTGGTTCAGAAACAACTGGTTCAGGAATAACTGGTTCAGGATCAACTGGTGGTTGGATTGGTGGTTTAGGATCAACTGGTTCCTCCGAAACCTCCTGAACCACAGCGGATTCCTCCTCAGCCTTGGACAGGTCCTGCTCGAGGCCCACCGAGCTGACGTCATATTCCAAGGTCTGGATGGTGTCCATCGGGTTCTTAGGGCCTCGTGGAAAGTGTAAATTGGTTTAAGCGGGTAAAGGTGATGGAGGTAATCAGTGTGTATATATTAATTATCAATAGCTTTATCATGAGTCTCTTTGTGAAATTATATGTGCACGGTAAATGCTTTTTCTTCAAGTCAAGAAACCATTTTCCTCGATGGGTGGGTACATGGCAGAGTTCTTCAAATATTGAAGATGCTTCAATCGTTCAAGTTGCTCCTGGATCTGTCTCAGCTGGTTCAGACGGTCCAACTTCCGTTGAACTTCCTGGAGCATCAAACCCAAAGTTTATGTGACTGGGACCAGTAGATCAAACAAAAGGAAATGAAAAGTGAAGCATTAAAACTAAACTACCGTGCCTCAGTCTTGTCAGGAGTGTCAGTGGGAGAGATGCCACCTGGTTAGGAAACATGGATCTTTTGCAGAAATTCCGTTTTACTCACAACCACAAGTCCACCCAAGCCAGTGGGCCTGTCTTGCCAGGAGGTGTGATGATGGGCTCACTGCTCGCAGGCGACTGCGAACATGGCTGTGTGTGGGTGGGTACGTGGTAAAAAGAAGATGTACCATATGATCATATGATACAGGCCTTTGTAGATTCAGTCTCAGTGGACTCCTTCACATTTGGAGGTTCACCTTACATGCACACGAGATTGGCCCAACGAAGGTAGTAGCTGGAAGATCTGGAAACGTGAAATACAAGAGATGTGTGCATCAATCGGAAGTTTTAACATGTTTTTAAACTGCCCTATAGCTAGTATGTTTGGGAAAATCATGGGATGTCTGAAACAATGGATGTTGAATTGCTATGGGGTCCTGACCAAGTAGCTAATATATGAACATTCCAAAGTTTGAGACATCCCATGACTTTAACAAATAAAGGCCGCAAAGTTGCACATTGGTTCCTCAGTGCTTGCTTCTACATCTTTAGAACCATCGCTTTCAGTAGAAGCAACCTCTTGAAAGGTACCAGTCGGAACATCCTCTTCTACAGTACCAGTAGGAACATCCTCTTCTACAGTACCAGTAGGAACATCCTCTTCTACAGTACCAGTAGGAACATCCTCTTCTACAGTACCAGAAGGAACATCCTCTTCTACAGGAGCAGGAGTAGGAGCAACCCCTACCGTAGACAGGGGTTCGACCAATCCATCCACTTCGGGATCCTCTTCCTCACCACCCTCACCAACGATTGATGAACTGCTGCTAGCATCATCTCCATCATCAGTCAAACTCCCATCACTGCCAGAACCCAAGTCTTCCCTGGAAGACCCTGGTATTTCCATATCAAGGGCTTTGAAGATACGACGAATTTCGGGATCTCGGGGAAAGCAATTCTTCCTAACAATCAGGTTGAAGGTGCTAATGCACCGGCGAAGTACCCATGCCTGTGCATGGATAGCGGCGCCTAAGTGAGGCCGAAAACAAAACATAAACATGACGGATGTTGGGGGAATCACTGACAAGTCGTTGGTATCTAGTGTGATTCAGTGATAGCATTGGTAAGGTCCCTACATGAAGCGTCCAATTGCATCAGTTCATAGAATGCACGGATGTGGACCGTGATCACATCAACACCAACTCTGCAACCAAGTTCTGAAATAGCCATCTCCACTACAGTGCCATTTTTCTTCAAGGTGTCCCGGGTTACAGAGTGGCCAGTCATTTGAACCTAGGTAGCTAGGAGAGGTTCGGATTGTTTTGGACCAGAATTTTTGAATCACATATATCACATTATGTTGGTGAAACATATGTAACTTAAGATGAGAAGCCAATTGAAGTCTTGCACCCCTTCGCCGAAGCTCGGGCGTACTCTCCCATTTGGCAGCAAGGTTGGTCGACATAAGATCTAAAGATCCTATAAAGGGAAATCAGGTGTGATACCAATCCTACTTGAGCCGTCCCTGCAGTACCACCACCCCCCGCGTGCTTGCAAGGCCTTCATGCTCAAGGTGAACAGGAAATGCATGCACAAAGCACACACTGATCAAAGCACTGGCAAGACTGGGGGGTTGGCACCTGGAACAGCTCCCGGGGTTCCATAAAGTGAGATATAAAGAGATTTGATGCCAAATGGCTGAGTTGATGGATATTAAAGGAAAGCTAAAGGTCTACACCACTGCAAGATCAGAAATCAAGAAAAGTAGGCCGGGGCGAGTTTTGCGGGTCTTTTCCAAGATTCTTGGAATACTAGGTCAAAACCAAAAGGGTCAAGAATTATTGTACTTTCGAAGATCCAGGTATAATATATAACTTGACTTAAACTCAAATGTTTTATCTGCAACAGCATCCTTGGTCCTTGCCTCACGAAGGAAACCCACTACGTTCTCCAATAGTGCCAGCCGAGGCTGACGAGCTTTCAGGACGTCAATTGTGTCAAACATGCATCGTGCGTCTTCATGATCGCGCCATCCCTCAAGGCCAGAAAACCTCTTTGGACGTTGCGTACTAGATCATCTGGCAGTGGGCTTAAGGAGCACACCTGTCCGTGAAGAAGACAATGGGCCCTGTTCTTCGCGACATCGGCTGCAAATCTGTTGGCAATGTTTCATCCCAAGGGTGAAGGCTCGAACCTTTCGGGGAGATTTTTCTTTTTTTCCTCAAGATGTAAAACAAATACAACACCCAAATTTGTCACGTTGCGTCCCCCCAAAATGAATCAAAATGATGGGTCTTGAAAAAGAAAAACTCCGGTTTCAAACATGGCGTCATTTTGGGTACCCAGTCCCTAAATTTCAAGAGAAAATTACACGTTTTTCTTTGAAAGCATATCCCATTTTCTATGCGTGAAGCAGGAATTTGCGGGTCTTTGGCGCGAAATTATCTAATTAGTTGGTGGTTGAACCAACCCACATTTGAAAAAATCTGCTCGTCAAAATGGGAATCATCTCCCCAAATTTTCGAAGGTGAAACTACAAGGTGGGCCCCTACCAGTTATAAACGGAGCTATAACCTCTATAAATGGCCGAAAATAAATGGGTTTCACTGGAGTTATTTCACCCTACTTCTGGGAGTTATGGGCCCCCATTTATAACTGCATCTGGGGCCCACCTTGCAACAAATATTTGAGTTGCCACCCAGATAATTCTAGGGAGCTTCCACCCTACCACCCACCACCACTGCTATCCCGTCGAGTCACTGGCCGTCCCGTGGGTGGCGAAACTCGTGCTTCCGAAGGAATCTGCTGATGCGGCTGTGGGAAGTTGGGATCCCTTACTTTCCATAATCCCAGATGCTCAATGTATGGCCTGTGGATGTTTCCAAAAAAATAGTGGTATCCCCAAATCATCCATTTTCATGAATTTTCAAGTATCTCTTGGGGTCAAAAGACCATTATTTATGTAGGGATTTACAATCAACAATTCCATCCGGGACTATTTTTTCAATGGTCGGCTTGACTTCCAGGGTTATCCCAAATGCTCAATGTACGGCATATCTAGCTACATGAATGGTTTCACTGAAATGGGTCCCTCCACGAGAACTTGAATTGAGCCTGGAAAGCAAATCTAAGTTAAATGGGATGATCCTCCAAATACTTCTATATATCCTTCGAACCTTGATTTTTTGCTGGACCATCTCCCATCCAAAATTCCAAAAGGTGATCTCAACCCACTTGAAAAATGATATGCTCGTCAAAATGGGATCATTCACCCCAGGGATTGGGGTGAACATATTTTAAACGATATTTCAAACCACCACCTAGGAATTTTTAAGGGGGAAAATACATGATGATTTTTTTCAGCAATCCCTTCCCCTGATTATATAGGGATTATTTCAGAAACCATGAAAGAAAGGATCCCTACATGTCACAAGGGTTTGGATTACTGCTCCAAATGGGAACTTGTCCTCCAACTATAAACCAAGCACCCCAGTTACCCACCCCCGACTCCGAAACCTGCACCCACATGGCTTGTCCAACAGACACATTCTCCGGGATAGTCACATCCACCTGTTTGCGAAGACTGCCACGGGATTCCCCCCACAAGAAAGACCGCCGGCCTTATATTAACCATTGGTTTCCCATGGATTTTTTGTTTTGGGGCAGGGGTGGCATTGGGGTGGGTACAGCCTTAGGTTCCCATGGTTTTTGTTTCTTTTTGGGGCGATGTTTTGGGTGTTTGAATGTTGGGAGAGGATGTGGTTTTTGCTTTAAAAGAAACTACGTAGTATGAAGCAACTATAATCTTAGAGTGGCCCTTTTTTTTGGTGGTTGGAACAAATAGAAACATATCTTTTATTCCCCAAATGGTGGTGAAATCATGCTGATTGAAAATGCTAGAATCCGTGAACAAAATCACCTGCATGCACAAAACAAATCATCCAAGGGATATAGCTTCAGCATCATTATCAGGGTGAAACTAAAGACCTACCCCTCGATCTCATTTGAGCGTTGTTCGAAACCTTGTGTGACGGCCTGTGTTGTTACTTTCGCCAAACCATTCCACTTTAACCCCCAAGTTAAGTCTTTACATATGAGTTTTGAACGCTGCTCATTTAAGGAACACCACCATTTTTTTTACCCCCTGGAAGTTTTAAACAAAAATCGCCCGGAAGAAAACTATTACCGGGACCCAAAAAAAAAGAGGCGATCTTGTTTGCCTTCCTTTGCCATCCATCATTTTTCAGGGGGCGAACTGTTTAACTTCGGGAGGGTAAGCCAAAAATGACTTGTTGATTATAGATTCCAAAAACCATCCAAACTCTTAAATCACTGGGAAACATAGCGCCAAAAATCCTAGGTTCCCTAGACATCCAAATACCCAGTGAGGATCGGTGTTTGAACCCCCCAAACATCTCTTGAGGTTCGGCTTGACAGGGTTCCATAGAACCGATCCTCACCAGGTATTTGGAGGATTTTGGAAGACCAGGGTTTACATCTCCTTTAATGCCCTAAGTATCCATGGGACGATTGTATATATCACCTACATGATTGGTTGATGTTGATCAACCAAATGTAGGTAAATAAACCGTTCGTCCCATGGATCCGTCATGGGATAGGATTTCACAGCCACAGCCCCTCCGTTAGTCATACGGTTTCAGATGGTCAGAAATCGCAAAAGCTTCCTATCGGATGGGTTGGGACCCGGCCAGCGACCTGAAATTCCCACATCCCGAAGCCGTATAACTGGGAGAGCCTCCCAGTAGAACTAACATATCCCACCTTGGGAATAGGAAAATCATGGAACATCATCGACTCAAAAGTACCAAAAGGTACCAGGATCATGTTAGTTTTAAGAGGGTAGTTCTGTGTTGGAAGATGTGTTTTTTTCTTGCTGATGCTAACTAATTAATGCATGAACACGGTTGCCCCCCCAAAAAAAATGAAGGGCTGCTTGGAGGATCATCCCATTTAGTAAGTGGTTAGTAACCCCCATTTATAAGCCATCAAAGGCCATTTGGAATGGGAATATCCCTACTTAGGGGACTTACTATCAATGGTTATTAACCATGTATCCAAGTCCTGGGATGATGCTCCAAGTGGAAACCACAACGGTTGTGTTTTGGCAAGTTTGTGATCATCTCCTGGGCCTCTCTGATGGGTTCCAACTGTAAAGTTTGCACGTTTATCTAAGACATCTCCAACGGTCGGACCCAGGACCCAGTGAATGGACCCCTAAACCTCAGTATACTCATAGCTCTTGCACCTTACCTAGGGGTCCATTTGGTAAGGTCCTGTTTGATTTTTGATTGATTTTTTTAGTGAAAAAATCACACAGTGTTGTTGATCATATGTTGGGTCCAATACACCAAACACTGTACTGTCTGACGTCGTGGATTTTTATGAAGCTTACCTGGAACCCCAGGGGCCAAGCATTTTATAAACAGTGGTTTCGATTGGATGATGAACCAAATATTTGCATATAGGAAATGGTGGTTTAACCAAACATCTATTTTGAACTGGTCCTTTGGGGTTCCATGCAGGTACATTAATATATGTTTATCACAAAACATATATATCACATCCACAAATAAACGCCTACAAAAAATTGCATTAGTACATCATATGAGCGCTCATATGACAGATCATCGAAGGTCGGCCTGTGTCATTGGGTGTCACTTCAGGCGGGAAAAAACATCCAAAATGCTTGAGATTTTCAGCTGTTCGCTGTGAGCAAACAAAACTAGTTGGTGGTTGAACCAACCCCTCTGAAAAATATTACTCAAAATCGGAATCTTCCCCAGGTAGGGATGAAAAGAAAAAATATTTGAAACCACCACCTAGAAAACACAAACCGTGGCTCGAACGTTCGCTGAGAAAAATGTATACGTAGCTATCCTGGATTTATCCACCTTTTGCAGCCCGAAATGGAGAGCTCGCGCCTTGCCATTCGGCAAACACATCAAGACTACACACCTCTAAGTTGATCTCGAACTAAGAAACTGTTACCGCCGCAGTTTGCATCACCCCATGTAACGACGGATCCATCTGCCAGAATCGCAGCAAAGGCCCCAGCTGTGGCTTGAATTTGATGCACACCCCTGAGTTTATCTCGAACTGCCGAACTGTCACCGCCACCCCTTGCATTACCCCAGCTGACGACGGATCCATCTTCCAGGATTGCAGCAAAGGCCCTTTCGGTGGCTTGAATCTGCTGCACACCCTTGAGCTGATCTTGAACTGCCGAACTGCCACCGCCACAGGGTGTATGACCCCAGGTCACGACGGATCCATCTTTCAGAATGGCAGCAAAAGCTCCATCATGAGCGGCTTGAATCTGCTGCACGCCCTTGAGCTGATCTTGAACTGCGGAACTGTCACTGCCACAGTCTGCATCGCCCCAGGTAACGACAGATCCATCTTCCAGAATAGCAGCAAATGCACCGTTTGTGGCCTGAATCTGTTGCACCCCCTTGAGCTGATCTTGAACTGCGGAACTGTCACTGCCAC
>DF239415.1:0-22906 GCA_000507305.1 Breviolum minutum Mf 1.05b.01 | reverse complement strand
AAGGTTTGCTCAAAATCAACTAGGACTCGATTCTTGGCAGTCATAAGTCTGAGGTGCCTTTTCCCAAATGCTAGTTGGGCCTTTGTCCGTACATCTTGAACCGTGGAAGAAGGCGGAAGTGTGAGAAGTTCAGCATGCCCATTCGGCAAAGCTACAGTTATCTTAAGCATCGAGCTGAGACGTCCTCAAAATCTGGACGACCTGCTCAAAACATCAGCAATGTCACACCTTGAGCCCAAGCCACACAAGAAATACATGGTAAGCAAACCTCCACCTTGACAGTCCTCATAGATGATATCTGGGTGGTTTCTGTAATGCCAACCGCTCCATGGGCATATATGATCACTCCGTGGAGGGATTACGTGCATCTTCATTCAGGGTCCATTTTCCAGCCAGCTATGTTAGATTACCGGAGGGTATAAGGTTTCCTAAAATGGTGGTACCCAACAACCATGGGTTTTCCTACTAAAAATGATCATTTTGGGGTGTTTTGGGGGTACCACCATTTAAGGAAACACCCATATGGGGTTGATTTTTTTATTTTTTTTCGGGACCCCCAAAATCCCAAGATTTATATGCCAGCATTTGTTCCATTGAATCAATCACCTTTTGTCAAATCAACCAGTGAAGCTGATAAACATCCCATGACATGACGGATGAATGGTAGGCAATTTGGTATAGGTATATACCAAGCCATGCATTTTGAACGGTGAAAACATATGGCCACATGAAAACCAAGGGAACATGGCTGAGGCTTGGTACTGGGATGTCCTGCTGGTACTTAGGATCAATAGATTATTTCACCCCTATATAAATATATAGTTGTATACGTCCCAATTAGTAGGTGAAACTTCACCCAACTTACGAACTTCGGATCCTTACGATCAGTTCCAGCAGGACATCCTAGTATTCCATAAACCATGAAATAAGGAGCCCTATTAAACCACCAGGTATGTAAAAAATTTACCATATGTATATATTCCAGTCCCATGGGATCCTTAAACAATCATGACAAAAAGGCATCACCACATTTTTCACATCTTTTCATCACCCCTTCACCCCCCCAAGGTCGCACCTGTTGTCCTTCAGGTCCTTGTACGCGAATCACCTGCCCTGCACGACATCCCACTGGTACCACCACACGAAATCCCGAGGTTTCCACCGCAGTGCCACCACGAGAGCCGCCGTCTCTGCGTGGCGTGGAGCCTCAAATTTTTCACGCTGGAAAGGATTGACCAGCACCCAAGCCATGCATGTTATCTCAAAAATCAACCTGGCCTCCATCGGTCTCCGCATGATTTGCCATGAGATGGAGATTTGCCATACATTTGCATGTGAGAAATCCCTCCAAATCTCATGTGGCAAATCTTCAGGGGATTGATTATTCACCACCATTTATCACCCAGGAAAGCCTGAATTTTTTTTGGGGGAAAATCTTTCTGGAGGCTGTGGCAGGAAGAAACGCCGGGGTAAAACCCTTGGGGATTTCCAGAAAAACATCCAACGACGTCACCAACAGTCATGAACCCCCCAACAAAAACTAACATATCCCTCCTGAAAAAGTGTTCATTGGAAAACGATTTTATCTATTTTCCATTTTTCAGGTGACATGTGAATCTAGGTGGTGGTTTGTTTTCAACAGGTAGGGATGAAAAACAATATTTAAAATCGCAACCTAGGAATTTTGTAGGGGGAGAATACATGATGATTTTTTTCGGCAAATTCCTTCCCCGATTGAGGCTGCCAACAAAAACCATTGGCCATTTTAGTTGAGGATTTTTTTGGGCTGCAAACTACATGCAAGTTGTTTGAACATCACTAGCGTTGTTTGCATTTTATTACTTGGATTTAACCCTGTTCCGATGCGGAAAGAAACAGTTCCAACATCATCTTACCCCAACTATGTGGCGAAACATGGTTTTCACATCACCGAGGTTGAGAATCCAAATCACTGTATAAACAAACCCAAATAACCTTGAATTGTGTCGTTGAAGGTAAGTGTCTGATCCACCTGATGAAATGTTGGTGAATATACCAGTCCCATGGATCCTTAAGGATATAAATATATGTATATATATATATATTTATAGCTGGATAGTATACCCTCCACATAAACGAGTCCATATCCCAGCTGGGGGAGACCAGCCGAAACATTTTTTCACTCAACAAGGGTTTAATTCCCTTCGTCAAACAGCATCCCATAGCTGGCTTCCGAAAATGGGGGTTTTCCCCGGAATGAGTGAAGATGTATTTCCTACTACTAGGATGTCCATGGTACTTAAAGTAAATAGATTATTTCACCCCTATATAAGTAGGTTGTAAGTCCCCTAAGTAGGTTACAACCCAACTTACTAAGTAGTTACTAACTTCCATGGACATCCCAGTAAAAATAGGGGATATTCCGATATTCCAGCCAGGGATTCGCTGGTTTATTACCAGAGGGTAGTATATAAGTAGTTAGTGAGCCACACCCATTGAAGTCAGCCATAAATTTCGGCCAATTTGGAAGGGGTCACCAGTGATGTCATTGTAGTTGGCAACTGCTTACGAGTCCTGGGAGCTCATCCTCCAAGTACATGATCCCAAGACATTTCTGTTCATCCTCGTACCCTAAAGCCAACCATTTTTTAACGGATAGAAATGGTGATTTCCAAGCATTTTTTACATGAGCAACGAAAAAACCCTTATTACTTTCCATGAAATCCTGGATGTTTAATAGGGATTTCTATACTGGGATATAATAAACCCTAAAAAACAAAAGGGTAGTATTTCATCCCCTATACCACCTAAACAACCCGGGGCCCTTTTTTCATTGCTTACATAAAGATTTGGTTCAAATCATCCAACTGAAACAATGGATGGCTTTAGGGTTCCAAGATTCGCTCCTTTTTCCCGGTTTTGCCCCTCTTGTACCGAGGCTCTCCGTTTGCTAGAGCCTTTCTTGCCCAATAAGAGATCCCTGTAGCTGGCGAGGAAGTCAAGTGGGAAAAAACACACGGCTGCCTACTAGGGTGTCCTGCTGGAAGGTAGTAACTAGATGTAACTAGTTAGTAAGTTGGTTTTATAAATGGTTTAAAACCTACTTAAGGGACTTGTAACCTAGGTATATCTGGGTTATCACCCAGTTACTAAGTACCATGGGCATCCTCCAGTTCTAGGGTTCCATCAGGTAAACCCATAAGGCTTCCTTCCAGGAAGAGTCAGGGGAACTTTTAGGGAAGATTTTTGGGAATCACCCACCACCACCCCTCCCCTTAAGACTCCTACATTATCCAGTCAAACCAAACGTGAGCATCGAAGTATTTGTGGACCTTTGGCCCTAAAGGCCAAGCAAAAGGTGTGAGTTTGGAGGTCGAAACCAAAAAACTGATACTCAGAGACTCGAATATATGACTGGAAGACAAGAAGGGCAAGCCAACCAACTGATTTTTTGTTTGAAAAAAGACGTGCTTGGAAAAAAATTGAAAACCCATCAACAAATCCTAGGCTTCGAAAAGCACCGAAGGTGAGGTAACTGGACCTTTAAAATTTAAAACCTAACCAAAAGACCTATATAACCACCTCAGCAGGTATTCGACTGGAAGCCCAGGGGATAGAGTTTTCTGGCAAATCTAGTTCTGGGGATTCAATGGAATACTTGGTGGTTGGTGGTTGAACCACCCATCTGAACAAATATGAGTCAAAATAGGTGCACAATCTTTAGGGGGTGAAAAGAAAACTTATTTCAAGAGCGTAGACTTTTTTCTGAGACTTTTCAAACGCAACAAAAAGTTTGAAACAACAAAAAAAGAAACTACAATGTGGTGTTCGTGTCCATTCTTCTCCCCCATTTTTTTGGTTTAAAGATAACAAAATCAAAACATCGAAAAAAAAACGTGATTTATCTATCCCATATGATCCATGTATGGTATATTTACCTACATTTCCCATAAAAATCAACCAAATGTAGGTGAATATACCATTTCCGTGGATATTATGGGATATGGAAAATTCACCAACAAATCCTCATGAAATTCATCCTCACCTCACCTTTCAATCGCCCTAAAGCTGGGTCGTGCAAATCTTGATCCAGGGAAAACACAACAAATTTTTCACAGCCTAAGAATCCTTGAGATGCAGTTGACACCTGTTTTTGAGACCCTGAAATTAGGGGTTTTAACGTTTTGGAAGGTCTGGTGTTTCCATATATAGGTTCAGGATTCTTAGGGCAGCAAAGTTACCCCTGTAAATTGACCATAATGTTTTCGTCTTCCTTTCCTATCCATTTTTTCAGGAGTAAACTCGCTGTTAAACTTCAGCGCGAGTACAATGTTGGCCCCTATACTAGTTAGAAATGGACTTATAACCCCTACAAATTGCTGGAAACAAATGGGTAACTATAGGGTTATAACTTACAACCCCTACAAGTGGAGTTATAACCCGACTTATAACTAGCAGGAGCCCATCTCCTACCCCCCTTTGTGGCTGCATGTTTTCCTGCGTTTTTTCCATTCCCTGCTGCCTCAACGTCTGTGAAGATGCACGAAACACCATGGCTCGGAGGGAACTTGCTGGTTGATTGAGGGAGACTTGATAACGGAGATTGCAAGTTTGCTTTTGCCAATGGAACTCCGAATGGAAACAACCAATGCCAACCAGGTCTTTTCTTTGTGACCAAAACTTGGGTGTTTGTTTCTTTCGTGACCCTGAATCAGGGGTGAAGTTTACGTGACCTCCATTTTGGGTGATCAATTTTGGTCACTTGGGGTTTGAAATGATACACACCAAACAGATTCGAGTACCACTGCATGCAGTTGGGCTAATTTACTATAGGGATTCCCTTGACGACCTGAATTCGCTTGTAAGCGGGGTATTGTTAAAGTGAAGGAATTCCTGGATCCTTGTTACCCTAAACCACCATGTAACAGGCACACTTGACCAACCAGCCAACCGGCGTGTCAAAAGGAAAGGATGGTCTTCCAACCATGCATTTTCAGGGGGTATGTTAGTTTTAGTTTTTTTTTGGGTGTTTTTTTTCAGAAATCTGTGGCCCTCCAATAACTCTCACGATGTACGTAGTGGATGAACCATATCATGGCAAAAAGGCACGCGAAAAATGTGGCGATGGTTGTTCAACATTGACATGTGGGTCTGTGGGGAAAGGGTAGGAATCTGGACAAGTTGTAATGTTTCACCAAACCTACATTTCCCTAAACTAAGGGGATTTCCCTTCCTCAGCTGCCTTTTGAGGTGAGCTCGTGTGAGGTTGCTATAATTTGGCCAGATGAATATGATTGAATATGCCAGCCATACGTGAGTGACCCCTGGTTGGCCATGTCTGGCTCGTTTGCATTATGCACCATCTATAGGTATTCAATACGCCCCCAAGGTTTAGCAGTTCGCCCCTGAAAAATGATAGTTGGAAAGACGATCCGGCTTCCTTTTTGGGTTTCGGGACCACTTTTTCAGGGGCGAATTTGCTGTTAAACTGCCAGCAGGTAAATTTGACCAAGATTTTAGACGTCAAAAAGGGGGCGAAAAATATCAGAATCTGAGTCAAAAACCAAAGATTCAGGTTGTTTATGATGATATCTTAGATTTGCTTATGGTGGCTGGAAGAAATAAAAACAGATTCCCGTTTAAAGGTGGTTTAATGTTGATTTACCATGGTAGTATCCGTAAAGAATGACCTAAAACAAATCCAAGACATGTAGGTCTTTTAAGAAATACTTTCTTAACATCACATGAGGTGCTCTGATCTCGCCATGAACCACATTGCAACATCCTCATCTTGGTCAAATATCCCATTTTGTCACTGGGGCAACCATGACGATACCCTGCCCAGAAATTAAATGACATGTGCACAAAACACACACACAAACACACCTTTTTCCAACATTCATCTTGATGCAACGTTCATCCCAAGGTCATCAAACAAACACCGTTCAAAATTCGAGTCTGAGTCTTGTTCAAAAAAATGCTTGCCTTCAAACAACCCAACGAAAAACAAAAGGAACCAAACACCACTCCCAACCAACAAATTCAGTTCTACCTGGTACCCTAAACATCAATCTTTTAATGGTTGTTTCTTAGTTGGATGATTTTCACCAAATCTTTACATAGAACAATGGTTGGAAATCACCAAACATCTATTTAAAACTGTTTGTTTGGGGTAGCAGGGATGTTTGTTGTTCCTCCAAATGTCTTCCCTTCAAAAAAGAAACAACCAACAAAAAACACTAACTCAAACACCAAACCCATGGATTTGCTTGTTCGAGGCTAAGAAAAACAATGAAAAAACACATATTCTCCCAAATGGTGGTGAACAGTGGTGATTTACATGATAGAACCGGCAAAAAAAAACACCAAACAAAAACAAATCCAAGAATACATGTAATCCCCAAAAGTTGAAAAGGTCTGAGTGAGGAATATTAAAACAAGTTCCCAAATCAGCAAATGATTCCGTAAACAAATCCAACTAGTTGGTGGTTAAACCACCCATCTGATAAAATATGCTCGTCAAATTGGATCATTTCCCCAAATAGGGATGCACAGAAAAAATGTTTGAAACCTCCACCTAGAGAAGCTTAAGCTGCCAAAAACCCCAAGCGTCTACACCCCCGAAAACTAACGGCCGGATACCCAAACGTGATGGGCCCTGGAAGAGGTATCTAACTCCCTTTAAAAACGACAATTCTTGGTATCTATAATAGATTTCAGGGGTGTAAACAAATCCAAGTTACACTAAAAAAACACCAAAACGCTGCAGGAAACCTCGCTTTCCGGAAAAAAAAACAACATATCGAAAGAGATCGTGCACCTCACGTCGGTCCAGGTCGCATTTGTTGCCAATGAGCATGATCACCTAGGGATTCGGGGAATCTTGGATTAAGAAGGTTAGAAAAGGGCCCCTACCACTTGGATAGTAAAAGGTTAGTAAGTGAGTTATACCCCCAATATATCCCATTTATAGGTAGGTTATACGCCATTTATTAACTATTTACTAAATTCCTGGGACATCCAAGCACCACAATAGTGACGATTCCTTTCCATGGGAACTCACAACCTTCATTTTTACCGGTTATAACCCATATTTCTAGGGATTAAAACCTTCATTTTTCATGGTTTTGGGGTCCAAAGGTTCTCACTGTAAACCAATTGTCCCAAGATTTTTGGAAATCAACCAAAGAAACAGCGTTTTATTCTTGCGACCCTTTGACACCCAACAAAAACATCCAAACAAAACAAGTCCTGTCCAAGGTGTTCACAGACTTGGCCAAGTCTTAGGTCCCAGACGCTGAAGGTTTAACTTTTAGTAGGTTATATACATGAAGCGTCTTGGCGTGCTGTTGTAGCACCGCATCTAGTAGAGCTACATGACCAAAATTCAAACAATTTGTGGGACCCCAACTGGCTGAGAGCTACCAGAGCAAGCTTCAAAATCCCTTATGACAGTCCATTAAATTCTGATTCGATTCATGATCGGATCATTATAATTTGTTTCTGAAATAATCCTGATATATAACTGGCTAAACCCAGGGCTTCCACCACCATTAAAATAAAATAATGGGTGTTTCCCCAATTTCGATGATGAAAACCCTTAGGTAAGCAATGGTGGTTATATTAACACCCCCATTGTTTTTGTTTCGCGCACTCTCGGCCCTCCCAGCTCCAGAAGGCTGTTTGCCTGAGCCTCCTCCAGGCGATTGTGCAAGCGATTGCGGCGGCACCGACGCTTTTCCCGTTTGCTAAGCTCCTGTGATATCGGAATCAATGGCATGTATGCTGGCCTCTGGGCCTCTTGCTGGATTGGTTGCTGTCGCAGCCACTGTGGTCCGGCCCCTCCTTGTCGACCACTTGCTCGTCGATGCGGCCGTGCGTCAATGGACCACGCTTCCTTGTCGCACAGAGATCTTTCTTTGGCTCGACGCCATCAGTCGGCGCCGCTTCCAATCTCTGCTGGAACTCCAACAAGGGGTCCTGTGGTGCCTTCTGTAAATGTTCTGCGCCCAGGCAGTTTTAATGGTGGTTGGAATCCCAGGGTATAGTTTGAAACATCCCTTATTATAGACCCTAGACATCCAGATCATCCCGGGCCACCTCCTGAGTTTCTCGGTATTTGGACCCCTAAAATTCCCAAAACACCCAACATCAGGAGGTATGACTTGATGTCCAGGGAGAGATATACAGCAAATAATCAGGCAGTTACTTGGAGGATCATCCCAGTTAGTAAGTAGTTAGTAGCCACCATTTATAAGCCATTTAGGTGATTTGGAAGGGGAATATCCCTACTTAGGGGACTTACTAACCATGGACCATGGTTATTAACCACTTACGAGTTCTGGGATGATCCTCCAAGTGTTGCTATCCTCATCTTGGATCTCATCCCCCAACCACGGCGGCGGTGATGGATTTCCGGTGTGCTCCCCGGACCATGTTTGCGTTGGCATTCTGTCGCGCCTCTTCCAACCTCAGGCAACGAAGGCGCGGGTGATTCGCTCAGACGAGTTTCGTTGCGTTCTTTGGCTGGTTGGTTTCCACAAATCTGACAAAAATATGCGCGTTTGTCAAATTTGGATCATGAATCCTCAAATTTTCGGGATGAACATTCCGAAACATATTTGAAACCACCACCTAGTTGAAAATCCCAATTACCCTCCGGTAAACTAACATAGCTGGCTGGAAAATGGACCCTTTGAAGATGTATCTCCTACAAAAAAAGTGGATATTCCATTGCTATATTAGTTTACCAGAGGGCAGTAAGTAGTTAGGGCCGACCCCCATTTATGTCAGCCATTTGTGGGCCATTTGGAAGGGGAACAACATTACAGGACTTATGATCACCAAAGGTGCTAAGTACGTACTAAATGGGATGAAAACTCCTTCCCAACATTTCCCAACAGTGGCAAATGAAGGTTTGTCAAAAGCCCCTAGTGATAAATTCAATGATGGAGTATCTATTATAACTCGGGATGCCATTTTTTGGCACATTTCCTGGTGATCATTCTGCCATGGCCGCTTTGGACCAAAACTGTCCTTTGCCGAAAGATGTACAATTGCTGGTGATATCTGTGGGATGTCTGTTTCGTCGAAGGGTTCTAATTTGGATTGTCCACCCTTACCAGGATAGTGACAAATGAATCGGTTTTGGCTTTGGCATTTCCAAACTCGCCTCAAAATGTAACCCTGAAAACAAACATGACAATGGAAAACAACCCTTCGAAGATGTATCTCTAGCTATTAAACATGGCGATTTTCCAGCGATCGCCACGTTATTTTTTGGGTGTGTAAAAACGTGCGTGGTGATTGTTTTCCTGTGGGAGAAAAGGCGGAAAACTGCAAAGCTTTGCAGTGAACCTATCATTCAGGAAATTGAGTAACAAACGTCAGCACTTAGGTGATTCAAAGTCACGTGATTATCCCCAATCGTTGGAAGTCATGTAACCTTGCAAGGGGTCACCAAAAACCATCCCCCACAAAAAAGACTTGCAAGGACCATGATCTTTGTTCCATGAAACCATTTAAAAAAACATGCCATGGAATTAAAGAAAAAACTGGTTGGTGGTTGAACCCAACCCCTTTGAAAAATATGCTCGTCAAAATGGGAATCTTCCCCAAATAGGGATGAACATAAAAAATATTTGAAAGCACCACCTAGAAAACACAAACCGTGGTTTCACCTGTTCGTAGTTCACAGGTCTCAATTCTGGACCCCTTCATTGAGCAGAGTGATGAAACAAAATTATTGGGAAAAAAACAGCATCTACAAGTGCTGGTTTCAACCCACTTGAAAAAACTAGAAGTCCAAGTTGGCCATTAAAAGAATAGGTGTTCACCAAAGACGCTTGTTTTAGTAGGGAATTTTAATCATCCCAAATTGGGGTTGCTATTTTTTTCATAGTCTTGGACTTCCAGGGAAAATGTAAAATTGGATTACCCTCCCTGAAACAAACAGCAAAAGCACCTGAAAATGGATGCTTGGAATACGATGCTTTCCTTTTGGGATGGCCTATTTTCCGGTGCGAGATGTTAGTTTTAGGAAGTGTATTTCCCCAAGAATGTCAGCGGGATTTTCACATCATTGGAAACCAACCAACTAGTTTCACATGGCACGCCCCAACCAAATTCGCCGTATGTCTCCCGGTAAAAACCCATGACAAACAAAATATCACAGATGGATGAGACCATCATATTAAGGTTGGTTTTTAGGGTGATGTTTAATACAGACCACCCCCAACCAATACAACTCGCCATGTTCAGTTGCCAAGTCCAGGGGTTTCAATTGGAAAATTACCAACCTTGATGCGATGAGATTATCTCATGTCACCCACTCATGTCGCAACAAAAATCCCCCAAATTGGGCTCCAAATGCTGAAACATCACCTCCTACGACTGGATTCATCCAGTCGTTGGCAAACATCCAATGTTGGAACTGAAACCATTTGGCCATTCGTGAAGTCGCCGGCTCAGTCTTGACGGGACGACGGGACACGTGCTTGAAGGAGCTTGCGGTACCGCAGTTTTCAACCACTCGAACCCTTTCACCTTGCCGAGATTCGCCTCCAAAACGGCAAAGTGCAATTCGTCACGAATCCATTTTCGTCAACATGCGGTTCTCTGAACATCGGTTTTTGGCGAAGCCACGATTTCGACATCGCGGTAAAGCTGTCGGGCCGGGAGTTATAGTTATTTTCCAGGCTCAGAGAGTAACGGCTAATAGCAACGGCCCCTAGTAGTCAACAGGGATGCAGAGTCAACAGAATAGACACAATTACCTAAGACAACACCCAAACTAGGTACCCAGGGTTGTAGTACTGTTACCGTATAGCCAGGAACTTAGTATAGCATCACTTGGCGGGGTGAAGAAGCAAAGGCCATTGACTGTCAAAGGTTGGCAAACCACTTGGGACAATCTTCTGCAAACTATTTGCAAATACTAATGCAAAAAAACTATGTCGAGGAGGATGCCAATAAGCAAAGACAGCAGGAATACAACATATTTCAAAAAATATACATTTCCACAAAGCACCAGTAGTTAGGATGAAGAAAAATTGGACAGAACCCAAAAATATCATCCAGCATGATGAATGAACCTCTTATTTTCTTCTGGATTTACTTTTGTAATGTTGGGTTATTTTGGAACCGTTAATCTTAAATATGGTTTGTTCGTATGATCTTGTTTTGCTGATCTCTACCATCATTTGGGCACAAAAAACACACCCACCTCAAAAAACAGCGAAAAATCACCGGGAATCCTTACTATCCCTAGTCTTCCAAATACTTCATGAGCAGGTGTTTTAGGTATGTTTTTTGGTGTCCAAATACCTCCTCACAAGGTGTCCAAGGAAGCCTAGAGTATGAATGAATCCCGTTTGGGTAGATGTCCATCCACCCCTTTTTTTTGACAGCAATTAATAGCCAGCAAGCAAACTCCAAGTTTGGTCACTGCCAAACATGTGAGCCTATTATAATCCCTATATAACTGGGTAGTATTTCATCCCCTCTATACCCTAAACAACCAGGTTTTTTTATTGCTCATGTCATGTCTTCTTGGACGTCCTGTGGGTTTTATATCGGCGTTTTGGGACGGTTTTGTGTGACCACCGTGACCTTGAGTTTCCGGGCCAACGTGTAAGGTGATTAAATGTGTCGCGGCGAGAAATGTCATAAACCTCGGGGGCGTTGTTTTGGGGTTTTGGGATGTGGATCTGGTGGATTGGTGACTTAGATCTCCAGAAATTTGACTATAGATATTACTAGGATGTCCTGCTGGAACTTAGTAAGGATCCTTAGTAAGTTGGGTTGTTTCACCTACTAATCAGGGACGTATCCGACCTACTTATATAGGGGTGAAATTATCTATTGATCCTACGTACCATGGACATCCCAGTACACATGACACATGGCCATATTTGAAGCCGGGAGTCACCATTTCCATTTCACATATCTATGTTAGATTTCGGGGCTCAAATGCAAACGCCATTTTTGGAAAAAAAAATAAAAAATCAAGTGCGTGAAACAAAAACTTGACATGTTCCAAAAAAACTCCATATGGATGTTTCCTTAAATGGTGGTCCCCCCAAACCACCCCGAAATGATCTTTTTTAGTAGGAAAGCCAATCGTTGTTGGGTACCACCATATCGTGAAACCCAAGCAATTTAAAGCTTGGCCTGCTGTTTTTTCTGCATTTTTCGGTGACTTTGAACTCGTGATCCAAGGGGCCAAAAGTGCGCCACTTGCACCACGATAATAGGACCTCCACTCGAAACGACAACCCGCGTTTCGAGGCAACAAAGACACCACCACCACCAGTCTACAGAAACTAGTTGGTGGTTTCCTTCAACCCATCTGAAAAATATGCAACCGTCAAATTGGATCATGAAACCCCAAGGAGAAGGGGTGAAAATAAAATATATTTGAAAGCACCAACCAACAGAATCATTCTGGCAATGAGATGCAAATTGATGTGGTGAACAACAGCCTTTTTGGTGCCTCCTTTGCCTACCATTTTGAACAACAAGATTTCTAACTTCCAGGTTCTTCCGGAAACGTGACCCCAACAAAAGGGTGTTTATTTTGGTTCGTGACCTGGGATCAGGGGGTGAAGTTTACGTGACCGGAGGCATTTGGGAGATCAGCAAAGGGTCACGAACGGAAGAAGCTGGTTGTCAACCGGTTCAATGTCAACTACCCCCCCCCCCGGGAAAACTAACATGACAATGGAAAATCCACCATTGAAAATGGGAATTTTCCAATGTCATGTTAGTTTTCAGGGGTGTAATGGCTACTTGTTGGTTTGGGTAAAAGTTTGGTCACAAATTGAATCACTGGTTCTTCCAACCAACCCGTAGGTTCACAACTGCAAAGCTTGAAATTTCTTATTTGGTGCTTGGAAAAGTTCCCCAAAAACGTATTCTCCCCAATTCCTCAATGGTGGTGAACAAAAAATGGTGATGAATCCCATGGTACAAAGTAATCAGATAATGATTAATTGTTGGTTTGGGGCCCGGTTGGTGGGATTCGAATCGGGTGCCCTTAAGTAAAAAACCCCTTCATAGGGGGATCCCATCGGAAACCAAACCACCGGGCCCCAAACCAACAACTATAAGACTATAAGCATTAGCTCACAATGTTGGAACAGAAAAGACTTAGGGTTTCCGACTCCAAAAGCGGAAAACACGTTTTTTTAACGATTCATGAACTCCCATATACAGTATATGTACTAGTTGGTGGTTGAACCAACCCATTTGAAAAATATGCTCGTCAAAATGGGTTCATCTTCCCCAAGGTTCGGGGTGAAGATAAAAAATGTTTGAAACCGCCACCTAGATGTAACTAACGATTTACCGCCGAAAGATGATGCTTGGAAGATGAGTTTCCTTTTTGGGTTTGGTAGTTGGTGAATTGAAATAATTATCACCCTCCCCCAAACTAGCAAGGGCTGAAAAAAAACCCTACCCCATAGCATCCATGTATGATATACCCACATTTACCATAAAAAATCAACCAAATGTAATCAAATGTAGGTAAATATACGAGTCCCATGGATTGTATGGGTAAAGGAACGTCATCTTCCAACCAGCTTTTTTTTCTTCCGGCATTTCCTGTAAAACTTAACCCGGGTGTTTTGGTGTACGATCAACTCCAAAGGACGGAAAATTGGTCAATAAATTTTGTTGGGTTCAAATCGTCAAAACCCTTCACCTGGCAATTCTGCTGGTGACCTTTTTGGGATGGTGAGTTTACGTGACCCTTTTAAGGGGTGAAAACGTGACCTCCAACGTTTGGGGATGAAAAGGTCACGACTTGAACCACCTGGCAGTCATTGTGTTTTTACTATTAATTTTGGATTTTTTCGGAGGGTACTTCTGACTTGAATTTGGGTTGCGTTTTGATATCTTTATGCGAAGAACAGGTGTTGTTATTACAATCATCAGCTTGTCCTCAACATCTTTTTCTCAACCAAAAACATTTTGAAGTGAACAGGCCTCAGTTCATTGCCAAGCCAAACTTGATGCACTGATTTTTACTCAACAACTATATAGAACTTTGATCCCCGCCAATATAGCTTCACATACTGTAATTGGTGGTCTTGGACAAGTCATAACAGTGGGGGAAAAATGCAAAACAACCACCAGGAGCCGGGAAAAACCTCATGTTTTTAGAGAGTACTTGGAGGATCATCTCATGACTTGTAAGTAGCTAATCAGTTAATCAATCACCATGGTTAATAAGTCCCCCTTAGTAGGATTTTTTCTAGTTATGAATCGCTTGGTTTACCCCCTTTCCTAACCACTTAGTAACTGGGATGATCCTCTAAGTAAGGGATCTGAGTTTGCATCCTAATTTATGAATAGCTATCCCCGATCCCCGAAGGAGCATCTTCGACAAAGATATGACCTTCCATATCGAGATGGCCCCTGTCTCAGGATGCTGGCTCGTCACCACGATTGGACTATTCCATTTTTGCTAGGTGATCCCAACCTAAACCTTTTACCTTGCTACGGGCTTCCTGGGCCCCCGGAAAGTGGTGAGCTTTTGCAGGAGTTCCACCCGGAGTAAATTTTTCCATAGCCCTTTGTGCAACAAGCAACCTTGGGATGCTATGAAAACCGAAAGATTGATAGGTGCTTTGCCAGGTAAAAATCATGGCCAGTCAACCTACCCCCATGTAAGGTATCCCCCGTTAGAAAAAAAAGCCTTCATAAGGCCTCATTAAGGGAACACTTGGGGCGGTTTTTCAAGCCCAACTCCCGATTTCTGCTGGTTGTTCTCCCATAGAATTTCCCACCCTCCTACATCCATACCAAAAACAAAAAGGACAAGGTGCCGGGTGAAATCAAAACCTTATCCTCCAAGATCAGTTTTCACAAGGTCAAGTGAGCCACAAAAAACAACAACGGCCCTACTTTCCATAAAAAAATGGTTGTTTAATGAATCCGGATCCTTATTTCATGGCTTGTGAAACAATCCCCGCATAACTGGGTAAGAAATTTCATCCCCTATATACCTTGATCGACCCCAGTTGGTGGTTGAACCAACCCCTTTGAACAATATGCTCGTCAAAATGGGTTCATCTTCCCCAAAGTTCGGGATGAACATAAAAAATCTTTAAAACCCACCACCTAGTTTTTCATTGCTCAAGTAAGTTGTGTGCTTTTTTTTCCGGGAGAAAAAAACAAAAAACCTTCAGGACGACAACTCAACGGACACGCCTGGTGATGGATCGGAAGGACTCCTGTCCAGCAGTGTCCCAGATTTGAAGCCTCGGAGGTCGTCGGTGAACCAACCGTTGGCAACGGGCGGATGTGGATGGAGGGGTTGGATGGAGATGGGTTGGATGAGGTTTTGATTCTGGTCAAAAATGGAGTTTTGACGCTTGAAAGGTGTTTTTTTGAAAGTTTGGAAAGTTTTTTTTGAGGGTTGGCTTCAACAAAAAACACTTGAATTCTTTGGGGCTGAAAGGAAAGAGTCTAGGAAATGGTGAGGTTTTCCAACAAATCTGGGCATAAAAATGATCTGACACCTGCATTTTTTTTGGTACTTGGAGGCTCATACCGTTTAGTAAGTAGCACCTATGATGATCTGAAGTCCTCAAGACCCCCCTTCCAAATGGACTTCAAAAATGCCTCGTAAAGGTGGGTGTTTTTCAAAATGCCCAGATTTCAACCTAGCTTTGCTATGTGGGCTTTGCCTAGGTCCAAATGTTTGCCATGACAAGGATTCCATGAGTCATTCTGATTGGTTTGCTAGTTGGTAGGTGAACCATCCTTTTCTGCAAAAAAAATATGCTCGTCAAAATGGGAATCTTCCCCAAATAGGGGTGAAAATAGAAAATATTTGAAACCACCACCCAGCAGTTATTTTGGGTGTGGGTCTTCCCTCACATAAGCCTAACATCCATACAGTTCAAACAGGTGTTTCGTACCTAGATTTTAGGTACCTGAAATGCTTGGAGAAAAAACAGGGATCATTATATGACACCAACCCAAAAAATGCACCATATATTATAAGGTAAATCCCTCCTTGGTTAGGCAGTTCGTTTGTTAGCTGGTTAGTTAGTTAGTCTGTCAGTTAGTCAGTCAGTCAGTCAGTTAGTTAGTTAGCTGGTTAGTCAGTTAGTTGCTTACTTACTTAGTTACTTAGTATTAGTTCGTTAGTCAGTTAGCTAGTTAGTTATTTAATCAGTTACTTACTTAGTCAGTTAATTAGTTAGTTAGTTAGTTGATTAGTTAATCAAACCTCTTTTCCCCATCTTTTTCTTGAAAACACACCCCCAAGCTCAAGGACTTGATCTGCTTGTTGTCGATATTTATCAGCCGTGCACCTGAGGAGCAGTTGGGTGTTTTCTGGTACCCGGCCCGCTGTTTAACACCCCAATAAGGAGCCCTTTAAAAGGGGATGCACACCCCCAAAAAACACATTATATAAGGTATATAGGGTTGATTGTTAAGGGTACCATCCCAAGGGTTTTTCGCCACCATTTTTCCCTATGAATGCTTTATGAGGAAAACAAAAACACATCGCATCTATTCCAAGCTCTTGGAGGAAGATTTGGGAAGAAATTGTAGGCGATTCGGCGAATTCTGCGTCTGTGAGCCTTTTTTTGGAGATGAAGGTCAACTGAGCAAGGAAAAAAGGGCCCCTGGTTGTTTAGGTTCTATAGGGGATGATAATTACCCAGTTATATAGGGATTATAATAAACCATGAAATAAGGATCCCGTCATTAACCAACAAGTAAAATGGGAAATAGCCAACGCTTGAGGATAAGGTTTTGGTCACGAATTGACTCCCCCTGGGGGAAGATGAAAAATTATCCAGGGAAGAAAACAGGTTTTGAAGGGGAAAAACGATGAAAACACATGCGAGTTGATATTCTGTTTTGAAACCAATATGATCACCTTATCCGCAAAGTTGTACTTACTTGGATGTCCATGGTACTTAGTAACTGGGTTATAACCCCTATATACCTAGGTTATAAGTCCCTCAAGTAGGTTATAAACCAACTTACTAACTATAGTTGCTAACTTGCATGGACACCCTAGTATTGACAAATGATATTTCATCAACATGTGAGGATTGTCGCAGCCGATCTGATTTGGGGTACTTACCAAAAACCACCATTCTTAACAGGAGGTACATCTTCAAATGGTGGATTTCTCATGGCTATGTTAGTTTACCGGAGTGTAGAGATTCCCGTCCCCCGTCCGAAAAAACTATATAGAAAAGTCCCACTAAAATTTAACGGTGGTAAGAATAGATTTCAAAAAAAAGGTCGATGTCTCTTGAAGGATGAAAATGATGAAATGTTTAGTCAATTTTTCTACATCTCCAAAAATGTGTGATCCCTCTTTGCTGGTATCTCCAACTAGCTATTTTATTGGAGGGTGGTACCTTCTGTTGTGCGTCAAACATTTTTCCAACCAAAGGTCATGAAAGATTACCAACAAGAAAATTTCATATGATTCTACGGATTTCTAAGGAACATCCCCCAAAACTATCGTACCCTGGAATCCTAAGACTGGTTTCATGGAACCCCAACAAACCTTGTGGCGTTGCTTGTTTCGGTGATTGGATCCGGCCCAAAAATTGTCCTTTGACAAGGTGAGATCCCTGGGGAGAAATCTGATTGAACTGATCTAGTTGGTGGCTTCATTACAGTATATATCATTTACCGATCCATGAATGGTTGATTTTCTTATGGTAAATTGGCAGGTAAATATACAATCGTCCCATGGATAACTAGTTGGTGGTTTCAACCCAGTTGAAAAATATGCGCTTTCGTCAATTTGGATCATGAAACCCCAATTTTCGGGATAGAAAATGTTTGAAACCACCACCGATTCGTGCTGATTTTTACCCAGTTACACCACAAAGTAATCACCACCTCAAGGTGATTGGCATCAAGTTGACTTCCACCCAAAATAGGTCACATTCACTCATGACCCCTGTCCAATGACCCCTTTTCTCTAGTCCCAGTAGCCAAACTCCACCCCAATGGTGAGATCATGATCGGTTCGGAAGCGCTTGTCCTGGTGGGAATTCATTTTTTTCCAGGCCCCAAAAAGGTAAGGGAAGAAGGTGTTGCAATGAAAAACAAGTGGGTAGATCTCAGCAAATTACTGAAATAAGTCTAACCCATAACATCCATGGGACTGGTATATTTACCCACATTTACCATACAAATCAACCATTCATGTAGGCAAATATACAATCGTCCCATGGATTTTGTATCGGAAAACCGATATGTCAAGATATTTTGAGCAGCTTCTCGTGACCATTTTTGTTTGGCAGGGGATATGCGGATATGCTAGAGGATGGGATCCCATTTACTAAGTCTGGACCCGGGGACCCCCATTTGGGTGTTTCCAAAAATAGGGGGAAAACCCCCAAAAAAGATGGTTTATAATGGAACACCCTATTAGAATGGATGATTTGGGGGTACCATTATTTTTGGAAACACCCATTTATGTCAGCCATTTTTTGGGACATTTGGAAGGGGGTGTCCCGCAACCCCTGGTTAGATGGACGTATGATCACCATAGCTGCTGACTTTTCCTCTGGGAAGATCCTCCAAGTAGCACTCCCCTGAAGACTCACATGACTAACTGGATCATCACAATTTTTTGAATAGCAGATACATCTTCATTCATGGTAGGTTTTCTGTTTTTTTCCATTCGTTCGTTGAACCCGAGGTGTATCCATTGCCTACAAAATGACATCGATTCTCAGCTTCGGCAGGATGTCTACAAGAGAGTGGTCCCAAACCCGAGCCCATGGTATTGATGATTTTTTTCGAATGGAGACGTTTAAACAAGGTGGGCCCCGAGCAGATCGTTATACATAACCCTAAGGATCCATCCGTGACCAGTATATTCACCTACATTTGGGTAGATGTTTATGGGAAATGTAGGTAAATATATACCACACATTGAATGTTTGGGTATAAGTAGGGTTTTTCGGCACCACCATCCCAAACCACCGATTAGCCTCTAGCTGACTGGAAGAGTATATAAAAATCATAACCCCCCCAATTTTGGAGAATTAAATATCCCAAACCTTAAACAAATAGTCAGTCTTTGGTGAAACCTTATTTTTTCAATATAAATGGTCTTTTCCTTGACTTCCAAAAATAATAGTCTTCTAGTTGGTGGTTGAACCAACCCATCTGAAAAATATGCTCGTCAAAATGGGTTCATCTTCCCCAATTTTCGGGGTGAAAAGAAAAATCTTTGAAACCACCACCTAGCCAATTAACCAATAGTTGACCTTAAATCATCAGTAAAAATAGGTGGATGAAACCTCTTCTTTCATATTCCATCGGAAAAAAACACCCACGAACCAACCGCGCCACAAGACTTCACAGGGTCCGTGAACTGCAACAAAAGACAAGACTTCCCAACCGCCGTGTCTCCAATGATAATGTACCTCCCGCGACGTGGATTTTTTTTGCCATGCAAGAAAAACAAATCCATACCTATCCCTAGGCTTCCAACCGGATACCTTGTTTTTGGAGGTATTTGGACCCAAGAAACATACCTAAAACACCAAACCTCAGGAGGTATTTGGAAGACTAGGGTATACCAAAACCTATATGACTATGTGTTTAGAGGTTTTTGTGGCAAATAACCTGGTTTTTAGGTGGCCCAAACCTTTATTGTTCATGGTTTTGGGGGCCTATGGTATAGTCTTCTAGTCATACCTTTCACGTGAATAGTAGGTATCTCAACCCCCAACACACCTGCTGAAACTCAAGGCCTTTTTTTAAGGGTGTGACCCAAATATCTCCAAACCCGAAGGTTTTATTGGGATCATTTTGGAAGACTAGGGATAGATGAGCCACGAAAAAATACACCTGGCCTTATGAAAAATCTTCCCAGCTTCTTCAAGCCGTGACCAAAATTGATTCCCCAAATGCCTCCGGTCACGTTTTCAGCCCTGATTTCAGGTCACTGAAATGGGTCCCTCCACGAGACCCACGACTTGAAGAACTTGGTTATTGAATGATTTTGGTAATAATCCTCACATAACTGGATAGTATTTCATGCCCGAAAAAAAAAAACTCAAACAACCAAGGGCCCTTTTTCTTTGCTCAATTGAGATTTGTTTGAATTTCAATCCAAGTATGTGAAATTGTTGGCCACAAAAGGGCTTTATACTTGGAAGGTGGCATGACTCATCCCGCCATTTCTGCGAAATTTTATCATACGTCTTTAGTACTTGGTACCTATACACCCTTCAATCTTACAGAACATGTCAAGTCACTTCTGGGAGTTTGGGGTTCCCTTTACCTTGGAAAACACCTTTTTGCCAAATCTTCCGGGCAAATCATCACTGAGAATCACAAAGTATATCCACATCTATACTCATGTTTTCTATCGCAAATTTCCAGTTGATTTTTTTTGTGTGTCTTCAAGGGTACAACTCTTCCGAAACAACTTATTGGAAACTCACAATTCTCCAAGGCAGAAATGCTTGCGATCGGCGATCTGCGATCGCACAGCACACGCTGAAATTCATGACGGTCACGGCACCAACTTGGTGAACAGTGAACTGATTTTTATGGCCAGGGGCACTTCAACTAAAAGGCCACAGGGGCCAAGAGCTATGTGCTTCCTTGGATCGTATCTTGCCCTTGAATTGGATGTGTCATGAGGGCTGGGAGGGTGCCATTCAGGACGGTTCAATGGTGCCACAGGTTATGTACAAATATGTACAAAAGGGCATTTTCTGCAGGGATCACCTCCTGAATCCGCCCATTAATGCAGCCAGCTGCGCTTGGTGCTGCTGATTTCATCGGTTCAAGTGACTTGGATTTCATTTGCCGGCCGGCAATATGTCAAGCCGCCTTAATGGGTTTTTCATCGGCCGGCCCTGATCCTAAGGCGGCCAAGCAATTTCTGGAGGGGCTCAGATGGTGCCACTTGGTGGGGATTACTTGGAAAAATCATCCCAGTTGGTGAGTAGTTTTAGTCCCCGATTCCTGGATTTGTGGCAACCCTTCCAAAGGCTGACATTTTCTTGGGGGGGCCCTATAACTGCTTACTAGTCCTGCAGATCCCATCCTCCAAATAGGTTGACTTGGGCCCATTTGTTTCATCCCAAAACCTCCCTCCTTCCCCAACAAAACTCGTTTCAGTTGTCCAGTCGAAAGTCGATGAAAGTCGAGAACCAAAGAGTTCGAGCTACGAAAACCATGGCAAATTACATCCAACAACCAACCCCAAGCAAAAGCTCACCTGGAAAAACCCATCTGAAAAAAATATGCCCAAGTGAAACTTGCATCATCTCCCCAAGTATAGGTGAGCATGTCAACAAATATTTGAAACCAACACCCTATATAGTCACAGTTTTTTGCAGCAACAATAACTTTAAACAAGGAATCTGAAACAAACAGGATGCTGCCTCTTACGGCTGTTATTTATGTGACTATACCCAAAAGTCAATGATGCTTTTTAGACATTTGAGCCACGAAAGAAAAACATCCTCTTACTTTCCATTATACTGGTTGCTTAATAGGGATCCTTATAATGGTTTATTATAATCCCCATTTAACTGTGTAGTATTTCATCCCCTATATACCCTGAACAACTGTTTTTTGCATTCCTCAACACAAGTTACAGGAACATCTCGTGCTTTCTCAAAATGTAAATAACCAGCAGGCGTCTCTGAAAGTAGTATACTAATGTACCAAAATGATACAACATATACCTGGAGAAAAAGGGTCTAAGAAAGGGTGTGGTGTTGACAACTTTACTCTACCAACCCTCCAAATCATCAAAGGGTGCGGTTGGTCGCAATATCGTTTGCCAAGAATATTTCTCCTGAAAATCCAAGTCGACTATTTTTCGTGTTTGACCTTTTCGTTTGAAGACCGTTGTTTTAGTAAGCTATTTACAATCAACAAGTCCAGGGGACTATTCCGTTTTAATGGTCTTTGACTTCCTGCGTTTTCGCATTTCCCCATCTATTTCCACAAGAATCGGCCAGTTGGTATTTGAAAAAAATGCTCGTCAAAATGGGTTCATCTTCCCCAAGTAGAGGTGAAAATGCAAAAAATATTTGAAACCACCACCTACCTTTGGACCCCAAAACCATGAAAAATGAAGGTTTTAAACCCCCAATATGTGGGTTATAAGTTATAACCCCTAAAAAAGAAGGAAAGGTGGGTTTGCATGGCTAGTAGGTTCATTGATTTTCACCTCCGGCGGAGCACTTGAAGAGGTAGGCGTACGACATCGGGGCCAATCACAACGGAATTTCGACCACCTGGCGTCACGTCGCTGGATGAATTCGCCGCTCCCGAATGGGACTGGATTTTTTTTTCACCCCCCCGAAGAAAGGAAAACGCCACGTGAAAAAAATGATGGTTGGGGTCCAAAGGTATAGGATATTTTATTACCCCGTTATGTACAAAAATAGAATAAACCATTGTAAGGATCCCTATTAACCAACCAGTACTAGGCATGTCCATGGAACTTAGTAACGATCCGGATAGTAAGTTGGGTTGTTTCACCTACTGATTGGGACGTATCCAACCTACCTATATAGGGATTGAACATAATCTATTGATCCTAAGTACCAGCAGGAGATCCGAGTAGTGTTTCTAGTTTCCTTTTGGGATGGTATATTTTCAGGGGTGAGCTCTTAAACTTCAGGAAGGAAATACAGTACATGTAACAAATGTATGGCTGAAATTTTATGATGGAATTTTGAATGTATCTTGACAAGTTACCGAAACCCAAAAAGGAAAGAATAGCAGTCTTCCCACCATCCATTCTTCAGGGGCTACTGTTGATGGAAGAAATCCTACACCACCTGGGAATACCTGGGATGTAAAAAACCTTGTACCCTGGGACAAACTACCAACCTCAACTGGTTAGCGGGATTTCTGAACCATCAACACTAGTTGGTGGTTTCAACCC
>DF245858.1:0-14418 GCA_000507305.1 Breviolum minutum Mf 1.05b.01 | reverse complement strand
GTCTTGTAACCGCACATCATACTGGCTGCAAAGTGGCTGGCCATCTCGTTTCCAATCAAGGGTTTCAAGGTACATGACACATTGCAAGTGGCAATCTTCAAGTAATGTTTTATTGTAATGATTAATGATAACATGCCAAGGGTGGCTGGAGGTTGGGAGATTTTGAATCCTGACGCCTGTCCGATCTTCCAGTGCCTTGGCGCCAAGTTAAATTGCAGTTTCGATTCAAACAAAAAGATCAGTCATATGGTTCTCATCAAACCCCAACACTCAGCTGTCCCAGGTATGTAAAGGAGATTTTCGAGAACCACTTCCACAACATTCCGTGTAATGCTGACCCTGAGGCAATTTTAAGAACTATGCCTGCTGTTCTGGGGACAAACATGTCAAATGATTGAAGATAGTTTCTGCCATATTTAATTGTACTACATACATTGCTGTGATTTCATTTGTGGTTTGATTGTTCTCCAAACAGTTTACTGTTGGGGTTCTTAATTCTTTAATGCAACCTTAGACCTGGCCGCCTTGGTGTTGGTTGTTCTGGCCGCCTTCTTGGGCTTTTGACCCCTTTTGGCTCTCTTCGTCGCCCTTCATGATCATGTGGGGGTGGGTGTTGGTGAGCTCACTGTCCTAGGTTACAAATTTCACACTCAACATTCAAAGCCGCTGACTGCTTTGCAAGGTGCAAACAAATGCAATTTGAAACACTTTTTTCATTAGAGTGCAGTAACTCATTTTTTATTGTTTCTTATGAATTAAGTAAGTGATGAGTCACTGAATACTAGCTGTACAAAATCAGAGTACATCTCAAACCTTTCTTTAATTAAATGAATGATGGAGAATATGTGGTGCTCAAAATTTCAAATCATTAATAGATGAGGGGTACAAATCAGTGCAAGCTAAAAATCAGGACAACAAAACAGTGGATAATGAACAAAACAGAGCTCTATATGATTCGTGCTCGCAGGGGAAGGTGCAAAAGTCCAGCAGGGAATTAGATAATAATGTTCTTCCTGTTTCTGTGGGCCTTGCAGACCCCGATGCAATGTCGTGCGTTGTATCCGTGGGGTCACCCAATTCCCAAATTGAGTTGGGATACTTAGTTGGGCAGCACGGAATCCTTTTGATGAGGTGAGTCATGAAGATTCAGCTGGCAGCAACTTTTTTAATGGGTATGTCGCATGCCGATTTTGACACTAAGAGACATTGATTCAAATGCATGTATTGGAAATGTCGAGTCAATTGGTTGGACGCAAACTCACATCAAAGCTATGCTCACATGAGTCAAGTGTTTCTTTCCTAGGAACCATGGCTTATGTCCCGGTCTCTTTCTTGTCTGAACAAGGCTTGCCGTGAGGCCACCCGACGTGTTTCAATGTGTTGTCAGATTCACTCCACCAACAACTATTTTCTTGTCCCGATGAGAGCTTGTTCAGAGAATTGTACACGGTCTGTACATCAGTTTCGTATGGCCTGAAACTGCTGGCAATGCTCTTTGCTGGATTATTCCAATGAACTGAGGCGAAGCAGATCATTGACCTTGGGTTCAATAGTGTCATAGTAGCTTACACCCTGGAAGCTCATTTGAGTCATCTATGATTTCCAAATTGCTGTTAATTTGCTACATTTGTACAGACTGTGTAAGACTCTGAATTGGACTGGAGCGACTATTCATCATTTGAGTTGATTTTCACAGAGAAAGTGATGAGAAGCGAATATTACTGGGGTAGGCAACCTTTGCGCCAGGAATCCGATGCTGGAAGAGCAGTTTGTCAAAGCCGACAGGCCATCAACGTTGAAGCCAGTGCATTCGTTTGATAAGTTAATTGTATGTTCCAATCCAACAGGTGGGTTCTTAAGCAACATCCAAGTATCGCTCTTTGTCGGCTGAGATGTCACCACATCTATCTATTAAATTTATTATTCTTATCATGTTTTTTTGGCAGTTATCAGTTCTATCAGTTCCATCAGTTCCACATTGTTGATATGGTACATGGTCAAGAAAGAGTAAAACCACTGATTCTGAATTTGACTGGAGTGATTCTGAGTTGACTTTGGTTGAAAAAAGTAACGACAGGAAACATCATATCATTACCAGGGTAGACTAAAAGTGACTAAACCTTGCGCCAGACCATTGCAGGTCTTGCTCTTCATGTGTGGTTTTACATTGGCATGCTGCTGTTGGTGGGGTATGAATCAAGAAGTGCGCCTGGTCAGTGTGTCACTGGTGCAGTGGAAGTGCAGGAACGCAGATGAGACTGTCTCATGGAGTAGATGAAGTCGATGAAGTAACGAGCCATTGCATGACCAGGGAGTAGGGAGCAAAGTATTATGTCATGTTGCATGGGCTTGGATGTGACTGTTTCTTGCTGCGTGGCATTGGCTCAAAGCTTGAAGGGATTTCGATTGTCGTGAATCTGTGTAATCAGTGACATCCTGCTTGCTTGTGGGAAGCTCCGTGGTGAATCCGTGTAATCGGTGACATCCTGCAGCTTCTCGCTAGCAATGACCATGTTTGTCCACAACCCGATGGTTGACATGTGGCCTGAGGGTGTTGTCACTAGGGAAGATGGCATCAAATTCTGCCAGCTTCTTTGTGGCAAAAAGGCCAAAATCTATGATTACCGAGACAGACTGCCATTTGAGTCAAATGATAGCTGGTTGTTTTTTATCAGAGGTGGTTGCAAGGAGGGTACCCCATTGTTTGCTCTGAAACATTGCATTCCTGCTATTAATCAAGAAGTAGAACAATATGCAATCAACAAAGTTGGGAACAATCATAATCCAGAGATGGCCTTTATCGTTGGCAAAAATTTGGCGACCAGCTATTACTACAGTGTTCAACTGGCCAAATCAAGATGTAACTGTCGCGTCGACTTCGGAGGTGAAGGCAGCAATACAAAGAAACAAATTCCAAGGGATTGCTCACGATTGGACAATGGTCGGATCTATGAAGAGCGTTTGCTGGAAATCTTGGAAAAGAATGATGCCGCGATGAGAGCAAAAAATCCAAACTCTCCAAAGCCGGCGTATTTGTCCAAAGCTTTTCATGCTTTGCTCAATACTTATGATCTCGCTCGAGGTCATGCGATCGAAGCACACCAAGATGTTTCAAAAAATTATTCATACATTGACCCGATTTCCTCCATGAGTTGGGGCCGCACAGGTGTGCTGGTATTGTCGCCATCTCCAAAGAACAAACACGCCGGTCAATCTCGTTTGATAGTGCAACAAGATGGAGATGTCAATGTGATGTGTGGGAAATTTCAGGAGAATTTTTTTCATGCTGTGCCCCATGTGAAAACGTGGCGGGTGTTGTTGGATCAGTTTAAAGACCAGTTGGATGATTGGGAAAAGCGTGCCATGGAAGAAGAAATTCTACTCTGGGAACAAGGTATTGATCAAAACACACTGTTCCGCTGGAACAACACCTTGCGGTGGTTCCATAAACATGACATAACTTGCACTTTCGCAATGGTTCCTTCTGATCGCCAAAAGGTCACGTTGCGTCCATGTCCTCCTCCTCCTCATGCTTTTTTGTCAGTGACATCCAGTGGTGAAGCTGCTTCGTCAGCGACATCCAGTGGTGGAGCTGCAGCAGGGAGTAGTAGCCTGAGCACCATGGCCACGAGTGTAGGGACTCTACCCGTTGTAAAGCCTTGCCCTGCACCTCAGACTGCACCGCCTCAGACCAAGAGGGCCTACCCTTGGGGTGTCGGCAACGTTGAAATTGCAACTCAGACAAAGAGAGCCAATGCTGAAACCATGCAACCGGCCAAACCGGCTGTGATTCAAATCAAGGCTCATGATGAGACCATTCGGAGGTTGATGAGTAGTGCCAATGATATGATTGGCGAGTGTTTGGCAGTGCTCCAAATGTGTCCCGCTGCCCTTTCATTCCTGCCGTTCACGGCACAGTCACAACTCGAGAACAGTTGTGAAAATTGGGTTGTGATGATGATTCACGAGAATAGTGTGGCAATCATGAAGAACACTCTGGAAAAATTTGAAGTCTTTTTGGAATCAAATCTTCCAAATTGTGATGGCGTGCTGAGAAAAGAGCCATTTTATTCGACCTTGAAGCATTCTTGGAGCGCAGTGTCAGCAATGGAGATTCTGCTCACTGATAGAAAATTGCTGAAGGTGGCTGTGCAGAAGTTGGCAGAACATGGGGCCACGCTCCATGAAACCAAGGCAGTGAAAGAGGAGAACAGACTCCAGAACAACCACTCTTGGTTGCGGAAAATCAGCGTTTCCCACAAAGAATGTCAAGAGTGGCTCGATTTGGCGAACTTGGACTGCTTGGTCAAAGGGGATGTTGTCCTCCATTTTGGTGCCCAGAGCAAGACTATGCGAGTTGAAGATGACGATGACTTTGAGGTTCGATCCGATGATTCAATGTACATCAAGTTCTTTGACATTGGCTCGGCCTATGACAAAAGCTACACACGAAGAATGCACCTGCGACTCACGCATCCAGAGCGCAAGATTCTTCCTGAACAGGCCACAGCCTTGCACAGAGCGCTCCGAGATGTTTTGGTCAGGAGCATGATACATGATGCGATGATGGACACCAGCAAGAGCAACATGGACAACCCAGATGCTCAGACTTTGTCAGAAGCCTACAATGTGTCTTTGTGGGTTGGTAGCCTCAGCGCAAGGCAGAGCTATCTTGCGAATAAGACAAAGACAACAAAAAAATAGTTAATGAATGTTATTTTGCTGTGGATTGTCCACAGAGCACATCCAAGAGTGGTGGAGCTGCTTTGTCAGTGACATCCAGTGGTGGAGCTGCTTTGTCAGTGACATCCAGTGGTGGAGCTGCTTTGTCAGTGACATCCAGTGGTGCTGCTGTGAATTGAAAATTGGGCATTCTCTTTGAACAGAAGCCTCTGACGGACGATAATTGCGGTGTCAAAAAAATGATGCACTTGCACAAGAGTCCAGATGTGGTTGTGTCGCTTTGCTGCTACCCAAAATAAAGAAGCAACTGTACAGTAACAGCAATCAACAATTTACAGTGACTCAGTGCAAGCAGAGTTTGTTGCCTTCAGTCTTGTAACATTTGTGACTTGGATTGTGTTCGCAGAATCTTGCTCAAACTTTCAATATTGAAATCAAACCATTCAAGTGTCATGGAGAACCTTGCGCTCGTGCCTGTGCACTCTGATGTTGCAACTACGATGCCAAGTAGACTCGCCATTGGCACCAGAAAGGCCTTTACAAACAATTATGAATTCCGCTATGAATTCAACCCCACCGTGGGTGGATTCTTTTGTCAACAAACGACTGAGTTTGGTTTGGAGAACGAGGTCATGGCTATTTTTTGTGTTGACTTCCCTGATGGAACATGGCATGTGGCCATGGAGGGCCTGATTGAAGAGGGGGCATTCCAGCCGCGTCAACTGGTGTTTCGAACACAGGCCTCGTTTTGGGATCCTGGTTCACACCAATGGCAGGTCAACAAGAGTCGCTCCAAAGACCCGGTTGCCAGCGATCCAGACTGGGACCAAGAGTGGGCTGCTGAACGCAGAGACACGACTGCCATCATGAGTGGTGGAGCTGCTTTGTCAGTGACATCCAGTGGTGGAGCTGCTTTGTCAGTGACATCCAGTGGTGGAGCTGCTTTGTCAGTGACATCCAGTGGTGCTGCTGTGAATTGAAAATTGGGCATTCTCTTTAGAACAGAAGCCTCTGACGGACAATAATTGCGGTGTCAAAAAAATGATGCACTTGCACAAGTGTCCAGCTGTGGTTGTGTCGCTTTGCTGCTATACACAAGAGTATACTTTGAAAATACAAAAGTCGACTACCAACTCGTGATCAGCTAATTACGTTGCTCTTGCACTTTCAGCCTAAATTCTTCCAGGTATCGATCGCTGGCCCAAGAATGGTTTTGCACGGAGCTCAGTGCAAATCACTACGAGTAGACAAAATCTAAAACATGACTCATTTTGAGAAATTTCCTGTAAACAAGTTGTTGCTGATGAGATAATAGTGTAATTTCATTTACATATTAAATTCATGGTATTTGTCGACTCCAGTTGGTGTAAAAGGTTTTGCACATGGGCTCTTAAGCAAAATCTAAACATGGCTCATTTTGAGAGATTATTAAAAGGAGCATTGTGAGAATTATATTTTCCACGAAAAAAAACTTGAAAGAAAAAACCATTTGTCACATCGACAAGAGGCACCACAGAGGCACCACACAAAGGGCTACCAAGAAAAAAAGGCAAGACAGTGGTGATGGCACCATTAGGGTTTTTGGAATTGAAGAGGTGGAGACAGCAGGCTCAACCAAGGATATCCAGTCTACTAATTTATCCGTATTCACATTCTATGTCAGTTTGAAAATGGAATGTCAGGACAATAATAAGAATATAGTATAAATCACCACCATCGTTGTATATCCTATGCTTGTCACTTGTGGGATGTTCTTGAAGATTTGGTGCTCTTCGAGAGATGCCATTCAAGCACACAATCAGTCTAATTGGCTTTCTTGTTGTTGGATCTCAAAAGGATTTTTGATTGTCGACTGAGGAAATCTGAAGTGACGACAGGAAAAGAAGAATTATCAATTTCTCACTTCAATTTTAGCTGCTCGGTTTTGCATCTACGTGTTGACAAACATCCAACAGTGGTGGAGCCGCTTTGTCAGGGTCATCGAACAGTAGTGGAGCTGCTTAGTCAGTGACATCCAGTGGTGGAGCTGCTTTGTCAGTGACATCCAGTGGTGGAGCTGCTTTGTCAGTGACATCCAGTGGTGGAGCACTCCAGGTACCAGTTACCAACCACAAGACCGTCAAAGGTCATCACGTCTTGCCTCGTGCTGTTTGCATTTGTCTGGGGTGCTTTACAAATATGAGGAGCAACCTGCACCTGTGAAGACAGTACTGTCATTGTTACTTTGGTTTTTTTTCTCAGGTGGTCCCACCCCAGGCACACGGCGCCGGCTCACGTGCCGTCTGCCAAAGTGCCACGAGTACGAGAGGTCACACTTCTCGTACTCGTGGCACTTTGGATGCGATGCAAAAGAATAAATGAGCGCAACTAAATAAATCACACAGTTCAATCTAACATTTTGCTCCTTCTGTTTGGGGTTTGACCACGCTGGTGTATTTTTTTTGGACAGGTCCTTGCTGGATATAATGACGTGTGCTTGGTTTTGCCTCTTGATGGAGGGATGTGGGAAGTCAAGCCGATGCGGCCCTTTGTGATAGTGAACAGTTCCTTGATTTTTACTCTCTTTTTGGTCACTTGAAGTGAATGAGTGGCTGAATCTTGTTTATTCTTTACTTGCTAGAATCTACACTGTCAGCACCACAGAAGTTCGAAAGCATGGAGAAGGAGACTTTATTATTAATAGTGACATTTGCTACACTGTAGAATCTGCTGCGCTTTCCTTTGAGGTGATGGAAGTGTGGTGAAGGACAAGGACTGTGGATTGTGGTGCGTTTGTGCAGTTCCAAGGGAACAAGAAGAAACTTGATTGGCCAGATGCAGGATTGTGGATAGGAAACCGATTTCTGACTGATCTAAAGTGCAGTTAACACTCGGTGTGGTACTTTGGAACTGTGTGATCTACTCCAAGTTTTTGTTGGTTTTGTTTTTTTGTTGCTTCATTCAACCACCACAGAAACAGCAAAACGGCAAACGACAAACGGCAAACGCGGCATATTATGCCGGGAATACAATCTGAGGCGAGGCAAGTGAAACCAGCTTCACAACTGGATTGCAAGGCTGCTGCAAAAGAAAAGACCAAAGCAAAAGCTAAGGAGGACCCCAAATCCCAAAAGAACGAAAGAATATTCATTCTGAAGATTGTTGGAAGCACACTTGTCTGGAGAAATTATATAAACTACGTGACCAAATCGATGATGTGGCAGCCATCCAATTAAATTAAGCCGAGGGAAACTGCCTACTTGGTCAATGACTTCTTCTGTCAGGAAAAACCAGAATACATGACGTTGGAGGAAATGATCAAGTTCTGCAAAGGCATCGATTGGGATTCTCTCCCGCCGAATATTCCCGAGGCTGTCAAGTCAACGATGAAAGCTGTGAATGAAATGTGGTTGGAGTGGAGAAGGGACGACCCAGAAAAAGTTGAAAGGTCGCTTGCAGAAGGGTAGGGCCCACAGGTTTTAAAACACACCGATCAACTGCATCACTCAAAACCATGTTATCTAGACCTTGTCTTGATTCTTCAAAACCTGGCATATTAATGACTGTCCATCATCCTTCAGGTCATTCTGGATCCCTGGCCAACCAATCCCCAGCTATGCTGATGCTGTTGAGCAGGCTCTTTGAATTTATAAATTTAAATGCTATATTCTGAATGATTCTTTCATGTCATCTCCAGTGCCCATGCAGTCCTTTGCAACTCGCAATTGTTCATAGCAGCAACTTCCAGGACGAAGCCGAACCCCTTGTGCCATGGCCCTTTAACACTAACAGGAAAATATTCAACAATAGGTCTAAATTGTAAACAGACATGCATTTTGACGCTATTGGAGTCCCCACTTGTGAACCAACTTGCTCCCACCTGAGACGACAGTGAAAAAACATCTTCAAGGATTGTTGTTGCCCCAGTCAATCCCCACAGACAGCGGCTGCTCGCTGCTGAGGCGAGGGGAGTGAAAGCCAAGGCCAAGGCCAAGGCTAAAGGGAAGGCCAAGGCCAAAGCCAAGGCGAAATCTAAAATATCAAATCAGTTTGTTAAACAAAGCAAGGATCGTGGTAATGAACCACATCCCACCCGCTCAGAATATTCTGAAGCAAAGAGAAACTTCTTCATGATGAGTCTCTGTTTGCAGACGAACAATTTTCGAAGATATTCTTTAATGTTTGCATTATTGTTTCTTGATCCCAATCCCCTCCAACTATATTGTTCTTGCTAAGGATGAAGATTCAGCATGGTGATCTTGGGCAAAAATGGCTGAACACCCAGCTAAGCCCTGAGAAACTGCATACAAGAATACAAAGGATGTGCTATCCATCATTTTCCTTTACTTGTCAGAATCCTGTGTTCTTTTCAAGCAATTACAACTCCATCTGAGGTGGAAGGATTCGAATGTCTTCCAATCCATGATTGCTGAGATGGGAACAAGGGAGGCAGAACGCCGCCGTTACATTTGAATCTAGACTCTGAAAACACCATTCACTTGTAAGTACTGCTGACTTTCATTGAGTTGAGGCTGAACACATAAATATATTTGAAAACAATTCAAGGATTTCGCTTCTAGAGCTCTCCAGCTTTTGCTTTCCAGTGGCCATTTTTTACGACGTGGATTTATGATGAATGCTGCTCAGTCCTCGCAGTGTTCAGTGGGGTTCTAAAAACTGACAAACCGAGGTGAAATAAATAACTGTTGCTGCCGCCTTGACATGTTGATCGATCCAGCCATAGTATTGTGCAGCTGTGATTGCTGAATCAAAGTGTCAGTTGCTATCACTCATTTTTTTTCAGGCCTGCATAATCAAAAGAGAAAAACCAAAATATCAAAGTTGGCTCAAACTGCTTGGTAGTGTTGAAGACATTTTGCAGCCATGAGTACTGCCAGGGAAGAGTACCATATTTTCCAGTGCGGACCAGTTTTTATTGAAAAGCTGATTGGAGGTGGACAATATGTATATATGGATCCAAAATGTGAATGGAGAATGGACCAGGGCTTGGAAGACGCCTGGGGCTCCACGCTGGGATAAACTTTACAATCACACATTTCTTGACGACTGCAGACTTGAATTTTGGATAATTTCAAAACAACACGTTTTTTTTGTTTGCTCATTTTTTTTGTATGTTGAGTTACATACAAAAAGCCAAGCTTAGGAAGCTATGAATTTCATTGATCGAGTGACGGCAAGGCACCCTGAGCTACATTTTATGTTATGCGCATTGCTTGTCACGGAGGGCTTAGACTTTTTTGCGGCAGCTGGGGAGGGAAGAGATTTGGATCCGTTGCAGTTGCCACGTGGGCCTCCTTGGAGGACATTCATTCACAGAGCCAGGCTTTGAGAGACAAAGGTACTGTAACTACTGCCCTGAACAAAAATCTGCATTTTGTATCAAATTGCCTGTGTGCAGCAAAGCATGAGGCAGGGATCGCCAGGGTAGGAATGAGAGTCAAGCCTTCAACCGGAAATTGTTTCCAGAAAGTCAAGGAATTATTTATGGCCATTGGTTTGAGTGTATTCTGGTTAGTTTCTTCTTGATTTCTTTCTATTGTTCTTGACCAAACCACAAACAAAACGGCAAAACGGCAAAACGGCAAACGGCAAACGGCAAACCGGCAAACCGGCAAACGGCAAACGGCAAAACGGCAAACGGCAAACGGCAAACGCAGCATATTACGTGTGTACTTGTGTTGTGTTTAGCCTTTAATGGATGAAAATGTGCAAATCTGAGGTGAGGCAAGTGAAACCACCTTCAAAACCTTCTACCGGGTTTGCGGGGCCTTGTGATTTACATAATAATAATAGAAGTTTCTTTCGTGTTATTTTGAATTGGAAAAGAGATGAAAGAAAGTAGAGGAAAACTTGGCTCGGCCCTAGGTTTATAATAATAATGATTTTAATATGTCCCGAGCCATTTTCGATTTTTTACTCTAATCTAAGCTCCTACTCCACTACTACTGAAAACTACTGTCTACCAGATACTACTAGTTACTAATACCCCAGAGTGTTTAAGCTTTATTCTAATCATCGAGCAACCAGACAGTAGCCAACTCTTACTGGTGCTCTTACTTATCATTACAAGTCACCATGTGAAGACTACAATGTACTTATTAATTATTTTGGTTCAGTTGGCTGCATTGACACACATGTGCTTCCCTATTTTCTTTTCAGCACTTCTGCAGACTTGTTCTGACAGGTTTGCTACCTGTTCCCTGTTGGTGCTTGCAGCATCCTTGTTTCCCGCCAATCCCTCAGACGGATGTCCCTTGACAGACTGTCACATGTTAAGTTCTTGTGGTATGCTGGATGCAACATATTGATGCAGCATTTTCGGCTTGATGGGTCTGGGTTCACGGGTCACGTTCTGAATGAACAATTCTCATGAATTAATTGATACACTGTTGATATACTTACTGGTCATGAATTCATCATAGTGATTAGTGATCAAAGGAGCTGTTGAGGTTTATGGCTACGAAAACACATCAAGCTAACCAGAAAGTTGCCCAACAAAGCATTCTTAGCTTAGAGGCTACGTGGTGAACCTGTGTATCGGTGACATCCTGCTTGCTCGTTGGAAGCTCTGTGGTGAACCCGTGTAATCGGTGACATCCTGCAGCTTCTGGCTACTTAGTTCTTTGTTCAACTTGTAGCCATGCAAAGCGCGTTTCCCACAAGTTTTTGCCATGCCATCATCAGGGCCACTGCAGGCATACTTGGCCCAGCAAGCCATGCAACAGGCCATGCAACAACAGCAAGCTGTGCAGCAGCAGCAGCAGCAGCAGCAGGCCATGCAGCAGACTCCATGTTTGGCACAACAGCAGGCCATGCAGCAGACTCCATGTTTGGCACACCAGCAGGCCATGCAACAACAGCAAGCTGTGCAGCAGCAGCAGCAGGCCATGCAGCAGACTCCATGTCTGGCACAACAGCTTGCCTATCAGCAACAGATGCCACCAATGCCATCCACAGCACCGTCAGCAGCTGATCCACCTGATCCTTCAGGAGCAACGCCTAAGCACCCAGCTCCTAAGAAGTTTAAAGCTCGAAAGGGCCCAGCACAAACACCTGCAGGGACAGCCACACATGAGATACAGCGCAAAGCAAAAGCCCATGTACATGACGGGGCAGCTTCCCGCCGCGAGGACAATCGATATACAAAAGCCATGGAGCAATTGGAAGAAGCGAGGGAGAGGGCGAATGCTCTTGAAAGGGAGAAGGTTGAGCTTGTAAAAAAGCACACCCAAAAGCTCCAGCAGGTCCATGAAAAGTACACCAAGAAAATTGAGGCTTGTGGGTTGTGAGCAATCAAAGCCTTTGTAAAATTTTGTGTTTGGGGGTGGTATGGACAGGTATGCAAATGACTTTGGTTTTCAGGTGTTGGCTTGTGGTTCTTTGGCCAACAGTGGTTAGAATAGAAATAATGTCCTTCAATGTCAGATTCATTATTGAGTTTGGAACCAGTTGAAGTATTTATTAATAACTTCAGTCAAGTATTAATAAGACAGGAAGAAGTCAATTTTGATCCCAGAAACAACAAACATCTTGAATTTGCATGGACTGAATGGTTTGTTAGAGATGGCTGAGGTTCATCCTGACCCTTTGGCTTTCTGATTAGTTTCTGGAGAAACCACATATCATTTCTATGGTCCGACCAATAATGAGTGTCAATGAGTTGGTGACCAGCAGCTGCTGACTTATTTTTTGCATAGACTCCACAAAAATAATTGTATGTCGTACATCTCTTTAAAATTGTTTCAATCACATTTTGACATCAGCGAACTGAGTCTCTGTGACTTTCTGGAAAACATTCCAGTGCCAGGAATTGGAGGCATCCCATCTCAAGCAGCTGCTTCTTGACAGAGAGGACAGCTCAGCTGAACTTGATGGCTGCGTTGTTAAAGAGTGTCATGCCCTTGGCCTTCACATATGCATGTTTTGTTCAGAATGGGATACGAATTCAACAATGGCAGCAAATGTCAGTTGCAATCCATGTTGAGAACTGCAGTCCCCTTTAGCAGCTTTCAAATTTCACTGCAGGCCGAGAAGACCTACCAGCAACAGCAGTTTGCAGAGAAGAAACAGGACACAGACAGACGAAGAGTTTTCGCGCCACACTGAGGCCAATCGATGAGTCAGCTTTGTTACACTCGTAGCATCATACCACCTGAAAGTAGATGCTTCAAGTCCCATGTGCAAGTTTTTATGGGGCCTCCACAGAACTGTTACAATCTGGGTCTTTCATGTAGTAAGTATGGCAGCACAAAAAGCCACTGGCAGGAGATTATCGACCATTACCAGCGTGTTTGCGATCAAAACAAGAAAAATTTGAAGCTCAATTTCGATCAAGCTCTGTTTAATCAGAGAAGGCAGCACCAGGAGGATGTGGCGAAACAAGTGGCTGCAGCAGTATTTAGAACTGAGAAATGTTATCAAGCCATGCAGAAGAACCAAGAGAGAGAGCTGACTGAAGCAGCTCTTGAGCAGGTCCTTCAAAGGGGTTCGAAGGAGAAGAAGGACAAGGGAACCTCGAAAAGATTGGGTGAGACAAAGAAGGACAAGGGAACCTCGAAAATATTGAGTGAGACGATGCCACCTCCAAGTTTCATTCCTCCGAAGAAGAAGAAGAAATCGTAAGGCGTGTGTCATGTTGCATTGACTTGGCCCATTGCCAGCCAAATTCAATTTGACTGTCATTCTGAAATTCAAATTGTGCTTCAGCTTCTTGCTGTTTGTTCCATGGCAGGTGTGGTGCCATTGGATGGCTGAGCAGATGCCTAGTAAAGGCCTTCATCATTGAAATGTTCGTTCAGTGTCACCTCGAAGTTTCTTGCATATCATAGTACTTACTTCACCCAATTCAAATTCCAGTGAATGCTGCTCACGTGGTACGACATGTTGGCAAGGAGAGAGATAGGAGAAATGGTTTGAGCAGTTAAGTGAATAAGACTCAGGAAAAAAATAATGCCATCTTTACATTCGGTGGGCAGACAAGAAATCATAACTAGTTGCCAGAAGAATCATCAAGCATTTGTTTGACAAAGGCTAGATTTTCGGGAACACTAGCAGCCCACTCACCACAGGATGCCTTGTCAGAAAAAAGTGCACTGCTGTGTGTCCACTTATTGGGTCGATGGGTTGACCTGGCATTTGTTCAAAATACCATTTGGGGCATTGAGACAGAAAGGCTGGCATGTCTTCAGGCAAAAGAGAGGTGTCTTGGTATCGTGGCCTGTTCATTGAACACGCTGCTGAGGCTGTGCAGATTGATTTGACTGGGCCTCATTTGGGGCTGATGGTTTAACTGAACAGCCTGGGATGAAGACATATTATGGGCATGATGCTTCCATTTTCTTCTTATGTGTGGGTATGGAGTGGGCTGCCATGGTTCATTGTTGAAGTCAATTTTTGCTTTGTTGAAGTCTGTGTTTAATTGTTGATTCTTTTGTTCCGGTCCAATGAATGCCCAACTGTTTTTTCATTTTATGGACTACATACTTGCTTTTACCATTTAAGTTCAAGCTCAACTTTTTTGCTTTCTCATCTTTTGGTTCTTTACTTCCGTTGATTAGTTTTTATATTTCTACTTGCTTCTCTGACAACATATTAGCTTTAACATTCATGACTTCAGGCGCTAAAGGATAATCGTTATGTAAATCATGTAGTTCTTTCGGGTATTCTAAATCAACTTCTAGTATATATCCAGTTCTTCCATCATCATAATTAATTATGTCTTCTTCTGTTATCTTA
>DF239414.1:178798-207041 GCA_000507305.1 Breviolum minutum Mf 1.05b.01 | reverse complement strand
CCCCACCCCCCCCCCCCCAATTTTCCAAAAGATTCTTGGCCAAGGTGGCCTTCTATGTGACCCGCAACTTCAAGGTGCCTGTTTGTGCGGCAGGTGTGCGCAGCAGTAGCCAGGCACTCATCGCTATGGGCCTTGGGGCCTCTAGTGTCATCCTGCGAGAACCCTTGGCGGGTTGCATCGAAGCGCCACATGGTGGTCAGGCAACGCTGCCCTTACATCATACGCAACTGGAACATCCAAGGGAGAAACCGCTTGTGTGTTGTTTTCTGGGGTGTTTTGGGTGAATGTAGCGGAGATATCCATTTAAGGGAGGATTCAAGTCCTTATGGAAACCGCTGCGTCTACGTCCAACGGGGAAAAGGGGTGTTGATGGGCCCCGCAGGTATCAAAATGGGGTGATGATGATCCACTCTTCAAGAATAGGATTTGTTTCCATCATTTTTATTGACATATTTTTTCCACCCCAAGATTTATTTAGATTGATTACTTATTACTTTTAGTAGTACTGCCAATTGTTGTTACCAAATAGTTGTCTTTATTTTTGATAGTTTACCATTCTTTACCAATTTTTTTGTGCACCATCCATCATCATCATCATCATCATCATCATCATCATCATCATCATCATCATCATCATCATCATCATCATCATCATCTCCCGGACTCAACCCCCCAAGCAAGGCACGAGTTTGGTCCACGTCCGTGGGCGTGCGCTATGGTGCCAGCCGTGCCTGGGAGAGGCAAGTTACAGTGCCACGCAGTGTAGCCCAGGAAGTGCCACACAAGAGTCAGGTGAGGTGACGTTGAAAGAGGGCGTTTTTTTTGATATCTACATATGTGTAAATGTATATATATGTGTATTATATGTATATATATACATGTATACATTACATATCTACCATTGACTTATGGTATACATATTTTTTTTATACATACATATCATATACATATGTATGGATGTATTTAGATTGACCAAACAAAAAACGCCAGGGATTCTGTTGACAAGGGTGCTGCTTTTTAGTTGGTTGGAGGCATGGTTGGTTTATTGATACATATTATCGTTTGTTTGGTTGATTTGGTTTGGTTGGATGGTCTATCACATTGTCAGGCTTATATATAGATTTCTCGTTGATGCGTCTTTTCTTCTCCTTCCTTGGGCGCTTTTGACCACAATGTCATGTACCATCCCTGAAACTAAGAAATCGCATCTGCAACTTAGTGGTTGGAAGACGATCTTTTCCTTTTGGGTTTCGGACCATTTTCTGGGGCTTTTGCTGTTGGTTTCAGGGAGTGTATCTCCCTTCGGATCTTTCAACAGCACTTTGGGAACCCGGGTTACACACCTGTCAGGTGAAAGCCCTCTTGCTCTACTTCTTGTCAGGTTTGCGGAAGGGTCTGCATCAGCTGGGATATCGCAATCTTCCAGAGCTGCATGATGGTTTAGAAAGAGAAATGTTAAGGATGGAGCGCCTCGGAAGCCCCAATAGCGTCCAACAAAAAAATCCCATTCAAAAAAACGGTGGGTTGATTGGATGTTGGGCAGTTTGAGGTTTTTGCCTTGGGAAGGACATGGTGTTTTTTTGTTCCTTTTGAATAAGGGGGATTCATCAGATTTTTGTTGGTTGTGAAAAAGTTAGGAGCACCATATGACATGAACACATGGATGCCGTCCAGTTTTGAGTCCGCTCAAAGGAGTGGGACATTTTTATTGTTCAATAGACATTTCCTAGCTGGAGATTCAGCCATCTTGAGGTGGAGACATGGGCAGGCAGCTTTTGATGCCCAATTCATGTCTAATTCATGTCTGAAATGTGGTTGACATTGAAGCCACTGATTTTTCCTTAAAGAAAAGGAGTACATACTTTCCTGTTTGGCTGCAAAAATGGGGGCTACAAGCTATACATCATTGGTTCTGCTGTAATTCCTATGTTTATTTTGCTACCACTCTGAGAGAAAAAACACCCCGTGTTCTGTTGCTAGAAGACATGCATTCATCATTCATCATTCTGCCGAATTGAGGTGCAGATTACCCTACAGCCTACAACTAAGAGATGCGAAATGCGCAGCTTCCATCACTGTGGTCTAAACCAAAACCGTTTCGGAGTCTCACCAAAGTGGCGGCCGAAAGTCGCCAGGCCGTTGAAAGTTGGCCGTTTCACGCGACCCGTGGAGTTTCACAGCCTTTTTTTTGGCCGTTGAAAATGGCACGATGGGCATGATGGGCACAACTGAACCTTGGGGTCCAGTGGTTTTGCAGGGAAACTTGGGTCTGTTTTCGATGCATACATCTCCACACAGGGATCATGGTTGCGTGACACAAATCACTCACCTAAGAAAATGTATGGCTATTTCTGTTGGAATCATCACCATGAAACTAAGGAAGTCTCAACATTTCAGGAAAAAAATCACGGATTTTTTCGTGTTTTTTTTGTCGATGTTTTTTTTGTTTAACATCAAGGTTCCTTCCCAAAAAACGAATTTCATCATCCAACGAATTTCAAACACCTCACAGGTGCGCAGAGCTCCTGGAGGCATCTGCATTGAAGGCTCGGTGGAATCCACTTCTCCAGGAGTGATTTATGTTGTAAATAGTTATATTAATATATAACCTATTAGCATATATTAGGACCTATGTACAAGATAGATTTCATAACAACTTTGGATTATCATACATCATTCGGTTTTACTTGAAGGATTGTTCATATATGCTTCATTGATATCTCGCTTCTACAACACAAATTATAGGGGAGTTTGGACGTCCGCACCACTTTTTTTCCGAAGGTCTCGAGGTTTCAAAGCCGCGGCAAATTTGCGAAACGATGTCCCAATATTGCCCAAGCTCCTATGAACAGGTTCATGTCCCAAAAGGGGCATCCTTAGAGTTCCAAAGCACCAACGAATTTACCGTTGGTAAGATCAGCCAAAAGCACTGCTTGTGTTGAGTGTTCAAAGTGAAGTCAAAGCTTTCACAAACAGAACGACACTGCACTTGGCAGCTTCACTTTTCAGCTCGAAATGCCGCTTCAAGATACACCCTTTGGTGTATTTGCTGCAGCTTATGGCGCATATCTGCTCCTGGGACTCCTGGGTCAAAGGGCCGGAGAAGTGTTGATAGGAAGGTGAAGAGCGGGACTTGATGTTGGATTTCTATCCACTTCAAAACGGAAGGTGCATGTCTCACCACAGGTGTTTTCAACATCAAGAATGGAGCCACGCTGTTGTCACATTATTTTGCATGCAGTACGACTATGGTATTTTGATCATCATCAGATGCTTGAGGGAATTTATTGCTCCAAGTGTTCCCGAATGATGCTCAGTGCCAAGTCTTGCCTCGGATTTTCTGCTTGAACATCTCCCATTTTCAACAGGACATGCATCAGCCCATGGCATGATGGATTTTCCAACCCAAGCATGTTACAAGGGGAGGGTGCCTTGAAAATTGAGGCTGCCATTCGTCTACTTGCTGGTGGCTGGTGGGGCGCCCAGATGACCAGTTGGCTAACACTGAAGCAGACTCGCAACCCTTACACCTCCCAGTTGCTTTACGTATGTTAAAAATAGTACCTCAACTCAACCTCCATAACACACATTTTTTTCCCAGACAACCAAAAAATTGAGAGACATGTTTTCCAAGTTGGATTTTGGATTTCAAGGAGTGATTCTAGGAATGGCGGGGTATCATCCCATTCCTTGCCGCCTGGCCTTGGCCTCCGTCGGTCCATTGGTCAGGCGCCAGCGGCCCTGGCCTGCCATGGAACTGTACTGAAGGAATGGCCTTGAAGAGTTGGATATGCCTGGAAGTGATGCACCTCGATTTGGGAAGGAAAGTCTCCACTTGATGAGTTGATGAACGTTGATGAGTGGAAGAGTTGATGATGTGTGTATATTTTTTGTGTTAGATGGTGTGTAAAACCCTAATTTTTTTGGGTCCGTCCAAACAAAACCATCTGCTTGATCGCGAGGTTCAAGATTCGTAGAGATTACTCTATCAGAATCCACGCAAGGGAAAACAGTTTTCTCCATCAAGTTATCGGTTCAACCACTCTAGGAAGGGGATTGATACTGTATGTGTATATATACATATGTATATACACATACTACATACTCATACTGATACTGCGTATCTTACGCATCCGCACTCATACTCATACTTTTCCATCATTTTTATTCACTTTTCATCTGTCTTATCACACTGTTGTTTTGATACCGTTGGCGTTCAACTGGTGAAACTGGACGGCTTTGCTGAGGATTTTGGGGCTTTATGCCGCCCTTCGGGTTGCTGCTTGTCTCTGATTGAGAAGGATGGAGTGATTTTGCGACATTTTGGATGTGTAAACCGTATACCACTCAATCTGTTCAAGGGTTTTGAAGAAGAACAGAATTGAGATTAGGGAGTCTTGACAACATTTTGTTCTGACGATTTTCACAGTTTACCATTCTGTATACGAAAAATCAAGAACATCACGATTTTTGCCTTTAGGCACGTTCTGCCATTTGTCTGTTTTTTGTGGAGATCCACTCTGGCCGACACGGATCATTTGGCGATTCTTTTTGGATTTTTAAGGTTGTGAACTTCTTGCACTGGAAACAGGCAACCAAAGCGCCCTGGCAACACAAGGACATCATTGGGAGTATTCATGTGCTTTAGGGATTACTATCGATTTGGCCAATTTCAAGCTCTTGTCACTCTCACTATTCGTAGGGTGAGATAATGCTTACAAAATATGTATACGTGCATGTATATATATGTATATATATATATACATATATTATTTATATTCACATATTTCTCTACACATATGATATGTTTCCTGGTGATGAGGGGTAGAGAAGGATCATCAACGGATTCCTCACCGCAATAGCTTAGCTCAATTGATTTGCAAATGATTTGCAGAGGTGGAATGGTCGGGGACCCAAATTCCTGACAAACTTTTGAATACCGGAGCAGCGCAGAGGACGATCTCCTCCGCATGGCTTACCTCAATGCTCCTTGGTGAAATGTCAGGTGTGTCAGCGCAAAGGTAGGTTGCAGGTATCTTCTAGTACAGTTCATGATTCCATAGCGAGAACATCAAGTTAATCAAGGGTCCAAAAGACAAAGGTCGCAAGTCTCCAGCTTTCATGGAACATCATCTTCCAAGCCTCCAATTTTTTGAAATTATTTTGCAAAATTGGACTTTCATGTTACTTTGTGTAAGAATCGTATGAGTATGTATGACTCGTGATATCAAACTTCAACAACAAACTATCAGCCTTTCCACCACAACTCGTTCCAGGTGAGTTTGTGCTTTCTTGGCCGACTTCATGGACGGCTCTCAGGTGGGAACTCTTGGAACTCAGTGGGTAAATCATCTATTCCTTTTTTGAAACGAGAAACATAGGGAAACCTTTAAAGAATCTGCTGAGTGAAGCAGTGTTTTGGCAGGACCCAAGGTTGTATAATCTACAAACAGCTCTGCTGTTTATTTAGATCTCCCTGAAGGTGGCATATTTCCCATCATGCTGGCCTACTTCACGGCCTTCTACGCTGTGCGCCACCGAGCTGGAGCTACACTTTGGGTGTAGGGGCCGTGCAGGGACCTTTTCTTTTGGGTCATCTTTTTACAACCAAATGGTCAAGTGGTGTATTATCTTAGCATTCTCCTTACATGTCCGCAGTCCGTACGAGACGTCGCATCCCTGCTTTCATCCGACTTTTACATTGAACCATGGCTTCACATCTAATTTGAGAGAATCTTTCAAGTCGTTGTACTACTTTCATTTGATGGTTGTGTCAATTAGACCATCTCACCAATTTTGATTCTTCATATGATGAGTATATCATACTCATACTATATCTAATAACGCACATGATTTGCTTGCGTTACGGACGAGTTTCATCCACTGTTGCAACCGATGCTCCTCAGCCTTTGCAGTTGCCAGGTACTCTTTGAGATGGCATCTGGGAGCCAAAAAAGGGTGGATGAGGTGATAGAAAATAAGATACAAGACATCTGCAAAGAAAATCTACTTTGCCTTTTCTCCTACTTTTTTTAGGCCAAAGAGATATTCGGATGAACATTGGTGTTCCTCAAATACTACACCAGTGGAAAAGGGGCAAGAGACCAGGGACGTTTGGCTGAATTTGTTTCAGCGTTTCTACCCATTGAACTTGAACAGGAGCATCCCCCAGACGCAAAACAAGCGAAAGGTCCAAACAAGTATCCCAAAGTATTGTCCTTTCGGTCCCACTGATCCGGTTGGTGATTCTGTTAATGGCGGTCCACTCCGGCCAATCACTTGGGATTAAATTATCTATGGCCTGGTATAGGATGTCAGTCATCAGCAGTCCTATGATACAGAAACCTAATCCATGATACCAATCATCCAATCAAAAAAGGGCAGCAAATACAACGAGGTGCGGCACGTCAACTTGTCAGGGACTCCTGGTGAAAACGTGCGGAATTGTAGATCTGCAACAAAAACGCTTTGGAAAACGGATGGGTGGGCAGTGGGCATATAGTAGAGTGGGACCATATATACACTACTCAGGTCCAAAAGGTTGTGTGTATAAGAGAGTAGATACAGATAAATAGAACTACATAGAATCGATGAAACCAGTTGAAGGAGATGATATGATATCGAAATTGACCGGCTTCGATATGGGCTAATATATAATTTTCTCGGAAGGGTTTGCAGAAGACATGCCAGAAATCCTCATCAAGAAAAGGGATACCGAAGCTCTGGCATGTCCAAGAGATCGCAGTGTTGAATGCTGAACTTCAACAAAAAATGACCAAAAGACGCTCAAAGCAATCGGATAACTTCCTGAATCACCGTGAACATGCAACAACGACAACGACAACGACAACAATGACAACAACGACGACAACAACAACAACAACAACAACNCAACAGCAACAGCAACAGCAACAGCAACAGCAACAGCAACAGCAACAGCAACAGCAACAGCAACAGCAACAGCAACAGCAACAGCAACAGCAACAGCAACAGCAACAGCAACAGCAACAGCAACAGCAACAGCAACAGCAACAGCAACAGCAACAGCAACAGCAACAGCAACAGCAACACCAACATCAACAACACCAACACCAACATCAACAACACCAACATACAACAACAACAACAACAACAACAACAACAACAACAACAACAACACATTTTCAAAAACTGTCGTCACAAAATTGCCAAGGCATATCTCCTTGGATGTCTTGCAAAATCCGTATCTTGGCAGCGTGAAAATACAGGTCCAAACCAACCTCCCAACTGTTTGGGGAGCCATTTCATCATATTTCATCATCTCTTTTGAATTGATTTGGTGGTTCAAATGATGAGAGTTTTTTTTGTTTCTTGTCCCCTAGGCGTGGTTTAGGAATTTGCATCGCAGCTTTGGTGGTGATCTTAGGCTGGCTTGGGGTGGAGGGTGTGTCGACACAAGTTAGGTGTCTCAAGATTCAATTCCTTGGGACACTCACCCAGATCAACGATTTCTAGAAATTTTTTGGGGGCTGAATCTGAATCATGAGACAAATCCGAATCTTCATGTCCTTGGTCAAAGTATCAGACAAAACCTACCTTCCTCCCTCCAATCCAAATCCCGAAAATAGTGGGGCTTGATGTAGAGTGGGAGTAGGGCACTGTTTAGATTGTCTCTGTATTTTTTACTGTTGACAGTTGAACAAAAGAAACACGCCAGTTGAGATGCTTCAAACAACTGGTAATTCATGACATAATCTCACCAAGTGGATAAGTGCTACTTGCTAACATCATGAGCCATTCAGCCGCATCGCTGCATAAACCTACCTGAAATTACAGATCCAAACCCTGCCAAACCCTGTGAGGTGTTCTGGCTTCTCACTTGTCCATGGCAGTTCAACAGGGCTTCACTTTTGCATTCGTATATGCAACTTGTTTGAAAGTTGGAAGAGACGCGTTTTTTTGTGCCACAAAAAAACCCTTCTGGGTTGATGAGGAGCTCACGGTGAGGATTTGCTCCAGTGATCTTTCAAAATCGCTGCGACTGCACCAGGTCGGCTGGATCCTGTTGGGTCTGCTGTTGCATGCCTTGACACAAGCAATTCCAGGCGCCACCTGCCGAAATAGATTGGTGAAGATCACACACTGCCGTAAGGAAAGGGTGCGAGGGGTATCGAAAATTATGAAGAACACCGAAAATCCTTTCATATTGAAGAAAGTGATTCGGAACTACCTGCCAGGCTCTTAACTACATCTTAGAATAGCTTCACCAGTGAAGCTTTCAATGTGGAAACTTAAAGTTATTGTATTGGAAAGGAGTCGCCTGTTCCAAACGATGATTTTTGCGTAGCTACATGAAATTTCAAGGTCTAGGCGTTTTGTATGCAAACTCTGCAAAGCCCCATGTGATACAGTATATGATTCATCATCCCAGGATGGCTGTGGAATTTTTGTTTGTTTTGCTGCATTTTCCTGGTCATTACTACGACATGTATTTGTATACACCCTGATACAGAATGATCTGATAGTTGCTATGTCAATGTGGCTCCGGACCCAGGTGGACGGCTGCATGTGCATCATTGGTACTGGGCCTTCTTGGCATCTCATTATCCTATCTTCGATTGTCTCCTCTCAAGTCTTTCCCAGGCAGGGTATAGTGTTATGGTGAAGTTTCTGAAGGATCACTGAAGGATGCTGACATGATGAAGCTGAAAAGAGATTGGACAATTTGTCGCACATGTCATCCCACCCATTGGGGCACTAGTAATGCACTCTGCCGAAATGGACTTGATGAGCCACCAGGCAGCTTTCATGGGCATCTACGTCCATGGAGTAGCACCTTGAATTTTTGAAACAGTGAGGATGATCCTGCGAACGTTTTCGATAGGATGATCCAAGATGGGTTTTAGATGATTTTGGAGGGTTTAGGATGATTAAAAAAATGCTCAGTTTTCAATTCCATGTGCTTCCCCCCAAGGTGCAGGCATTTTTTTCCAAAACCCCCTTCGTCATCATTCTTGCAACCAAAAAACCAACCGCTTCTGTGGGCACTGGAGATGCTGGAGATTGTTGGGCTGACACATCGCCTGGACCCCAAGCAGACCTGAGGCCTGCTTTGGTTTGGAAGCCATCTACGAACCGCATCTTGACTGGATCCTACGCCAAGTAGAGAGGATTTTACTGGCCAAGCAATACAAACAAGATGACAAGTTTTCATAATTTTTTAGCAATGATCAGTGGTCGTTTTCATCAATGACTTCTGTGCTCCATTTGGGCAGTCACCTTACAGTGAGGCATATCATAATCAATCCAGAAAATGGACATCAGGACATAAGGAAAAGTCTCAGCTAAGACAGGAGTTGAACGACGATTTTTTTTTCAAGTGAAAGGACGGTGAAACATGAAAAAATCTGCCGGAAAATCTTCACATCTTCTGTCAAGTGAGCCTTGAATCAACTTGCAAGATTCTTGGTATTTGTAGAAACCATAATATGAATCGCTAGAGAAACTGCCACAAATATATGGGTGTTTCCAAAAAAAGTAGTACACCAAAATGGATGGTTATAATGGAAAACCCTATTAAAATTGATGATTTAGGGGTACCACTATTTTTGGAAACATCCATATCATTGACAGTCACACACAAAAAAAGAAACTTTCATATCAGATCCGGAAGGTTGCGGGCGAAAAAAACCCAACAAACCCAACAAGTCCAAGGAGCAATGGACCCGGCGGCGCCGAAAAAAAAAAGAGATGGCGAAACGCGGGCACCTGCAGCGGTTTCGTTTTGGGGGGTGGAAGGTCACCACTGATTTGACAATTTCGGGTGAAGCCAAAAAAAAATCCAAGTACACCAAAAATGTTCCCAATATTTTTTTTTCATTTGCATCACATGTTTTGGTTGAACAAGACTCCGACCTGGAACTGGGATTTGAAGAAGACTGGGGAGATTTCTCGTTGGCATGTCAGGTGGATGTGTTGGTTCTGAATGTCTCTTGGCCCATTTTTCTCCGGTGGGGCTTCGGTTAATTTGCTGTGAAGTTTGGAAGGGTAACTGAAGTTTGGGAGGGTCATCAAAGCAGAACGTCTTGTTATAAGCAAATAATACACAAAAAACACACACATCATACACAAATAACAGTGCTGTAAGTTGTGAACAAAAAAATCCGGATTTCTTTTCCCCCTCCAGCTTGTAAAACTCCAGTTTTTGTTGGAAAATCCGAGGCTGGTGTGATGCGTCGAAGCCGAGAATTCAGTGAGGATGGATCTGAGGAAGGGAACATTGATGTGGGTTTAGTAGGTATGTATCATAATAGTTCAACCCCCCCGGAAAATTAACATGTCCCCCCCAAAAAGGGAGCACTTTAAAAGGATATTTCGTCTTCCAACCGTCAATTTTCAGGGGATATGTTAGTTTTTGGGGGGTACTATGCATGATAGTATGTAGACGTGACAAATGTAATGATATCATTCTGTGTACGTATAATTACATTTACGGGACGGGTATAGAAAAAAAATCTGGGTGCATCGGAGGATCATGGCTTTTAAACTTCTACCCAAAGTATTTGTAAAAGAACAGCAAAAGGTGAGTCAATGAAAGCTTGACCAAAACTTTGAAGGTCTCGAAGTCAGCAACTTCGTTTGTGAAGTCTCTAAGGATCTCTTGATTTTGCACCGGGACCAGTGGCGAAATTGGATCCGCTTTCATCAAAAATCGGTGAAATCTGCAGCCATATGGGACCACAGTGATAGATCCCTGCCGTCCATCATCGATCCACCTGAAGGACTGGGAATTGCATGGCAGAATGTAACGAAAATCGCCACTTTTTGTGCTTTTTAGCATATCTGGTTTTTTCCGGGGACTCCTTTCCAAGCTTTTTTTGATGACCTGCAAAGATCACCTCGGCAAAGAGTCAAACGAATTTTTCCTTGGCCTTTCCAGGACCTCAGGATGGGTTGCAATCAGAGCGCGGTGAAAGTACAAGAGCCAACTTCTAAGGTCCGAAATCTGTTGAGGTGAATCTACCAGTTGAAATTGAGACTCGATGATCCAGTCTCAACCACAGATGGTCGGTTCCAATTTGTTTGTTGTACTCATGTGAATGACATACTGTATACATATATCATATCTGCATATATTATGTACGTCTATCTATATATATATAATATGTATATATATATATATCTATCATATCTGATGATGCTTGGTATTTCTTGTGGGGGCCGTCGTTTCTGTCATTTTCCATTCCTCTGCTGAATGGCCTTCTTAGCCCACCAGGCCAAGTACATGAAGGCGGAACCGCATGGCCTGGGAAGCTGCTACGCCGTGATGGTATCAGAGCAGATGAAGGCGGGGTTGCAGCTGCTTCTACTGATGGGATTCCATGGGATTGTTGGTTTGTTGGAGTTGAAGATGGATAGGGAAATTCAACAACCCTACTGTTGGAATTGAAGAAAATTCGCTTTCCCTTTTTTTAAAATCCCTTTTTTAGGGTGGTAGGGTCGTTGGCGCCGGCGCCATCTATGAAGTTAATTGAGGAGTTCATGAAATTTGCAGATCCTTTCGCTACTATGTTGACAAGGGATCCGGGGTTCACAGCGGAATGGCTCTGTTGTATGATGTGTTTCCTTCGCACTTTTTGGGTGACCAACAGGACCCGTTATTTTGTGTCACAACTTGGTTTGACTGCGAACACTTTGCGAAATCATCTCCTCATTTTCCGTCCTTCCATGGTTTTATATGGCCAAATTGTTTCAGGCAAACACGGTCAACAGCTTGGAGGAAAAGCTTATGGAGTTGCAAAAGAGCAGACTGCAGATTGAAGAGAGTGGCTTGGACTTTGTGATGTTGTTGGCAAGTGGGAGCTTGTCAAAGCACCTCTTGTTTACTTAGATATATTTGAAGTCATAACCAACTTGAATCGGTGTAGGTCCATTTTGTCCATCAATTGTGTCTCACAAAGAAACAACCTTTTATTTTTAGGGGGGGAAAACCATTCATGTGGTTTTCCAAGCGCAACAACTTCCGAATGATTTTTCTGCATCGGGGCTGGAAAACTTGGAGATTTGGTGCCAGCAGTGGGCACCAGATGGTGATGGCTGTGGTCAAGGGCGTTCAACCTGCGTGATTTTTTTAAAAAGCCTTCAAGGTAAATTAGTTACAGTAATCTGGCTGATTTGGTGGGGATGTGGAAAAAGGCACATCCAGAATTTTATACAATTTTTAGAGACACCGAACAACGATTTGTTTCCAAGATCCTGCTTTGCAACCCACTTGGGTCAACCAGAAGAATCATGGCAATCTAGAACAACATGAACAACTACTCGTAGTGACTAGAGAAAAAGACAACATGGAAACATGGAACATTTGATGGTGAGAAACAGTCTCAGTCCACAAAAACGCACGAAACGTTCATGCCTAGGATGTGAAGTGGAGTGCAAGCCTCCCCAGGGGCAACGCGACTACAACTCCTTTGAGCATCAGGCATTGCTTGGGTGCTGCTGCTGGTGGTGCTGCTGCTGGTGCTGGTGAAATGTCACAAGACCACACATGAAACAACATGAAGCATTGCGAAGCAACATGAAACCGAACCAAGTGAAACATTCTCAATAAGCATGAAAAGTGCATGAAACAACATGATGCCACATGAGCGGCCGCTTTTATTTCTGTTGAATTGAATGGTCCAATTTCTCTCACGCTCCCCTACCTCGTTCCCAAGCCAATCTTGAATTTTTTGAAAACGACTATTTACTATGTTTCTTTCTTCCGCCAGTAAAGGCCGTTGCTCACATGTCATGAAAAAAACTGGCAATGACATTGTCACATTTTTTCACATCATGTTTTCCATTTGTCCATTTTTTTTCAACGTTTTATTGGATCCGCCTTGCTTGGATCCGGGTTCCAATCACCCACATCTTCCCAGTTGGACTCCTTTGATCGCCAAGCTTTGGCTGATGGCTTGCCTTTACCAGTGAATGGGCCACCTGACTGAACCGTTGGAAACTGCAAATCACAACTGAAAAATTCAAGAGGTACCATTTTTTTCGGATGATTTGGATTATCATTTTGTGTGACATGTTTTTTGTTTGTTTTTTTAAAATTATATTTGTTTTCAAGATGTCGATAAACTTCCGTATCATAGAAATAATACATTATTATTGTATGATTTACATTGATTTACAGTATCTCCGATTTTGTACCTCTTAGTCCTATTGTATGCACATATTTATATATGTATAGAGATTTATATGCATAGTTGTACTGTACATGCACACGTCCATTGATGTCACGGTGGCTTCCGGGACAATCTTTAAAAGGACTGGAATAGCCACATCCCGAGGCTTCAGCAAAGGGTGACACATGTAGATGTTGTTGGTGAATGGATCATGGATCATAGATTTTGTTGCGGATATTCTCAATACACAGCACCGATCTCTATTCACATGATATCCCCCTTTTAGATCCTGGAAAAGTCCCAGAGGTTGCCACGTTTCATGGATGATTGTTCTTCTACAAAAAGCTGGCAGCTTTTTCAAGACATTCCAAAACGGTTTCACGCTGTTTCACGTAAGGTATGCAGACCGGAAGCTGGCCATCAGGATGAATGATGAGTTGAGTGAAGAGCTCAGTTTATTGATCCCTCTCGTTTTCGATCAACAATTTCACCGGCTTGGACCGGCTTCCCACAGGTCAATTCTTGGAAGACCCTGGAACATTGCAGAGGTCCATCAACATGAAACGTATGAACCTTGAGGACGCAAACGTGTGATTTTGTTTTTTAAATTCAATCCATAGACGTTTGCAAAGAGTGTACAATCATTGATATGATCATATTACACGATATTCAAATCAAATTTATAGACTTCAATGATACAACGTTTTCCGTATTCTTTTCTGGTGTACAGTTTCGGACCTTAGATGATAAGCTATGGAACTCTTTGGATGCCGTGAGGACGTGGAAAACTTCTGTGCCATGTCTTCGCTCGGAGGAGTTACCGAACAGGAAGATGTCAAGGTGGACTGATGCGAGGGACCTGTGATTCTTTCAATCAACAGCTACAACTTATGTTATGTACATCTATCTATGTATATGTATATACTGGCGTCAGTATATATGTATATGCACATCTATATACAGGTGGATTGACACATATGAGTTATGTTTATATTTGTATTTATACTATCAAACTTTGTAAAGCTTTGGTTCCCTTTCCTTTTTTTGAGTGAGGCTTCCCGTAGGAGAAGATAGAATTCCCATAATTCCCATGCCTTCCACTTTCAATCATTGACATTGACTCGATTGATCGTTGCAAAAAACGCAAGCACATGCTGGTAGGTTGCCCGACCGAGTTCTTCACCGCCTATGCTCCCAAATGGTGGGAAGCAGCTTGGCATGGGAGTGCTGGTGGAATGCATGTGCAAAAGCAATTTTGGATGAAGCTTTCAATCCATTCTGCCATTTCTGAACCATTGCAACAAAACCAAATAGAAAACAAGTTGAAAGTACCTATAGGTTGAAACATGAGAATCAATCGCATTGAACACAATCCACGCGAAATTAAGGCAACGGTCCGTCGTGATGAACCTGTAGACTTTTATCCATGACTGGTTTGGTCGCGGCTGAGTTTCATGGATCTCATGTTGAGAAAAGTATCGGAGGCTTCGCCTCCCCCTTCTCAGCACACGAGCACCGTGAGAATGTTGCCACGGCCGCTGGAAAGGGCACCATGTGCTGAAGCGACTGTCATGGCTGTTCAGCAAATGACGAACGATCGCTGGCAACACAAAACACTCCTCGCTGATCGAGAAATAGTCTAGCAAGCAAGAAACCAGATAGCCATGTAGGATTATTTTGTCTTATTAAACATTTGTCTCCACTAATGTTTGACATTTGACCCGGTCTTCGTTCGAGGTCTTAAGTATCTTGGGGTGATCCGAGCTTTGAAATGAGCACTCAATTCCCGAAGATTGGTCAAACATTTCGTGAATCCACCGCCTTTGGAGCACTGTCCATGTAGTAGAAAACCTCGTTTTTTTTGGTAAACGGTCTTTTTTTTCGGCCCATAAGGCCAAACATTTGTTCCAAATCGCAGCTTGACTGAAACATCTTGGATCACTTTCTCCAAAAGGCTCGTGTTCAACAAATGTCCTTTTTGGATCGTTGCGTATACTTTTCTCCTGCCGCAGAAGAAGGCAGCCTGGCAATCTCTTCTGCACTCCAATCAACATGCGCCAAATGGATGACATTCGATGATAAAGTTGTTGTTTGTACTAAAAAGCGGGGAGTATCCACTCGCAGACCAGACGTATTGTCACAGCCAGATGAAGACTTGGAGGAGATTTGGTTGCATCGAACTGATTGGACTGCACACATATCCCAGGAAGCCATACCTCTTCTTTGCACCTTTCATGAGAGACTTGCATAGGGCTAGCGGCTGGCATGCATGTATGTCAGACGCTCCTATTTTGCAAGTGTGATCAGAGTGTCTCATCTGGCACTGTCCAGAGCTGTGTTCAGCGTTTGGCGGACACATATTGAGAGGACACGCCCAGATCGCGCACCACCAGCGCAGCAGCCTTTTGGATCCCCGTGGGGCTCAGATTTTTTCCTGAACCTGGAAGATCGTCTCCAGGACGACTATTGAAAGGATTATATATTCTTTGTGCAACGTGAAGGAAAAAATATTTATGTTTATGTGAGGGATGTTTGGGTGAGTGCATGTTCTCATTTGATCAGGACGTCCAGGTCTTCAAGTGTTTTAGTTGTTTGACATGGTTTGACATTCCGAAGAAATCCTTGCAAAAACCAAGGGCAAGAACAGCAAACAGCATGAATAGACCTTGTGCACATGGAGGGATCAATACAAATATGGAGAAAACATATGGAAACAATCATATCTCCATCAATGAACCACAGAACGAACAGGAGGAAGGAAGGAATTCATAGTTTCAAAGCCGACCAACAAAACGTCAATCTTGGGCTTCCAGGATGGCTTTGAACTGACGATGGCTGCAAACCACCTGGGCCACTTCCATTTGGCAGGGCTGCACAGGATGTTGCAGTCAAAAGTGGGGGAAATGATACCAATCCAACTGGAGATGTTACGCAAGTTTCAACAAAAAACAACATATATTGGCTCCAACTATTCATCCAATTGAAATTCGGAATCTGAACTCATTGATGGATCAAACATGGATGAGCTGCAGTTACGATGTTAAGAAGTTCCAGCTTGACTTGGGTGGTGTAAACCGTGCAAGCCTAGGACTTCGTATCACTTGTTTCAAACCTCAGCTGGTCCCAAATGCCCTGTGTTGGCCAAGTTTGAGACCAGGAAGTGAGTGTAGTATACGCGCCTGACCCTATGGAGACGGACCCTACTCGCAAGACAAACAAAGGAGTAGATGCTACTTACTTAGATTCAGAGGCACTTTGAACAGCTTACAATGAATCAGCAAGGCTTCCTTCCTTTGGTCAAAGGTCAAAAACCCCACAGTGGATGCCATGGCTTTTGTGCGATGCGGAAACGACGGGTGAGCCGCAATGGCGGCTGATGCTGTGATTCCATTGATTCCATGAATCTTGACTTCAGTCCCAAAAGTTTCAAAAGTTATGCTCAAATGATGGAAAGAAGATTGACTTCAGTTCCATCAAATGCATCAGACTCATAGTCCGAAGCCAAGCGGTTGACTGACTTCTTGGGTGAATTTAGATTCACAGAACTTGTGTCTTGCAGGAAGTTGAACGGCGAAACCCTCAACTTCAAAACTCCATTGAATGAATCCTAAGATCTTACCTCGCTATGTCACCCACCTCCTTGTTGTACCAGTGGTGTTTTTTTTGTTCTTCTTGTTACTTCTTGTTGATGTCGTCGTTGATACGATGATGATGATGATGATGATGATGATGATGATGATGATGATGATGATGATGATGATGATGATGATGATGATGATGACGAGGACGATGATGATGATGACGATGATGACGAAGATTCTGATGATGATGACGACGAGGACGATGACGATGATGACGATGATGACGAAGATTCTGATGATGATGACGACGAGGACGATGATGATGATGACGATGATGACGAAGATTCTGATGATGATGACGACGAGGACGATGACGATGATGACGATGATGACGAAGATTCTGATGATGATGACGACGAGGACGATGACGATGATGACGATGATGACGAAGATTCTGATGATGATGACGACGAGGACGATGACGATGATGACGATGATGACGAAGATTCTGATGATGATGACGACGAGGACGATGACGATGATAATGATGATGATGATGATGATGATGATGATGATGATGATGATGATGATGATGATGATGATGATGATGATGATGACATGATGATGATGATGATGATGATGATGATGATGATGATGATGATGATGATGACGACAGACGTGATGATGATGATGATGATGAGGATGATGAGGATGAAGATGCTGATGGCGATGACGACGAGGACGATGATGATGATGATGATGATGATGATGATGATGCTGCTGCTGCTGCTGCTGCTGCTGCTGGTGGTGCCTGTTTTTCAGGAACGTCCTGGAGGGCGTGGCGAACATTGCACGGCGCTCTGTGCGACGGATCACTCAGGTGAACATCTATGTTTTTTTTGGGAACACCCCGGATCTGATTGGCATATCAGCTGTTACTGAAATAAGAATATGCATTTTTTTTGCCAACAAAAAGATTCCATGGATTCAATTTGTAGTGGATGTATTTGGATTAGACAAAATTGAATGTTTATGATGTGTGAACAGTGAAGTACTCATATTATTCCAAAGATTGGATCAATCCTTCGGAGTTTGAAAGGTCACAGTGACCGGCAGCCTTGCAACAAAACATCCGATGCCAAGGGGTTGTAGACTCAGGAAATTTAGGAGGAGATCTTGGCACATAAATTTTTGTCCTCCAAATTTTTGAATGATGGCGGGGTTAGCTTTTTTGTTAATCTGTTGGAAGTTTTCTTTTTGAAAGGCATCGGCACTTCGACCTAGGCGCCTTAGTTGGAATTGCTTCCCCCCCACAAAGACTTCCCCAGAATGGACTACAAGTGATTTTGAGATCTTTGCAATTGTTTACTTGCTTAAAAAAACATGTTTGTTTTGCTTCACTTTCTTCCCAGTTTTTTTTTGAAAACACGTCTTTTTTATGGAGGCAAAGTCACAACTAGCAACCGCGACGTGTCAGGAAACCTGGGAAGATCGCACACTGGTGGTCCGGATTAGTTCCTTGGTGAATGTCGACATTTTTGGTGAGGGGTGCAGCAAGGGCTTTTTCACCTTTATTTAGTGGAGGTCCCGGAAGGCGATAATGTAATATAAATATATACGCACCATATAAATGCAATTTAAGAGCTAACGTTTTCTTGGCAGGGCGAGAGATACACATGTTCTTTTTGTTGTAGTTACGCGAATTTTGGTACCCTTTTTCCCGGTTTTCGTGCGGTGGGCACCCCCTGATTTTTTAAGATTCCAAAAACATCCAAAAACGATGGCTGCCATAGATTTTCAGTGTCACAGTGTCACTGTGTTTGGATTTTCAGTGTCACAGTGTCACTGTGTTTGGATTTTTGAATTCTTAATTCTCGCTGTGCCCATCTCCTTTACAAACTGCACAAATGCCACGTAAAGTCGCGGAAAACTTGCCTTGGCGATGGGTTGAGTGGAATTCTCTGGGGGCGGACAAGACCGGAATCATTAACAAATAAACGCGCTTCTCAATCACCATTTGGAAAACTAAGATTTCAGAACTTCAGACCGGTGTTTGGCATCAATTAGAAGACGGTGACAACATAACACACACACACACACACATACATACGTATATATATATATATACATATACCAATTATCAATAAGTATATGTATATATACGTACATATAAATGTGATATGCTATATAAGATCTATTACATTCCTGAATCTTTGATGGAACAGACAAATAACCTGAGGTAATGGGAGCAGCAAAGTCTTGGAATCCACCGAGCCATTGATGATGGCCGGGCGATGTGTGCCATGGCAGAAGAACTGATTAGTGAAGTGAGAACCCAAGTGAGCAGTGTTTAGTTCACTAGGGGACTAGGAAAGGGGCCTCAGTTATATGGAGATTTTTTCATAAACCAAAAGGGTTTTGAACGTTGCTCAAATGGTTTGGGGAATGCTGTTTATGTAAATTTGAGCAGATTCAGCAGACAAGTTGAATCATTTGCTTGAATTTTTTTGGGTGATTAGTTTTTGTGCCTGTTCCTGTTGTGTGTGGCGGAGAACCTTGAAGTGTAGTTGTGAAATAGGGAAATGTGCTTCGTTTGAGTTTTTTCAGGTTGGTGAAAGATTACACTTTTTCACCCAGAACCATGGATCTTTTGCTAACCTGGGGCTGACACCAGCTGAAGTGCCTTACCCTAAAAACTGCCACGTTTGGGGTTTTCATCTTAGGGATGAATTTGGGGTTCAATGCTTCTAGTACACCATGAATCTAAGGCGGGGGGGGGAAACGAAGAAACCTGGCCACTTTCGTAAAGATTTATATTCTGCGCGTCGATTTCTGTGGTTTCAGTTGTGTATTCCCACGAAAATGAATGATGCTCGACACCAGGTAGCCCCATCACCAAACTTGAGGCCCTATCCTTTTCGCAACTGGAGCCGGGACAAACTGGCACGATTCGATTCAGTTCTGCAGGAGCCGAAAAAAAATGAACCAAATCAAACTGTGGAGATTCATGTATGAAAACGGGCATAAAAGCGGTATCAGTGTTTTTTTTTTGAAGGGGTATCCCCCGCATTTTGGTAGAAACAAGTTGCAACTTGATTGGTCACCTCCAGTCCCGGCCAAAAAGATAATGCCAGAGAATTTAGGCAAAACCAATCAGATCTGTTTGCCTGGGCCCGGGCCCCCGTGTTGTACCACCCAGATTGATCAGTTTTTTTTGGTTGTTGTGATTGTGAAGGATTTCAATCTTCAACTTTTTTAACGTCAGAATGTTAGACCTTGGCGCGATGTGAATTGGCCCCGATACAAATGCCCACCAGGAGGAGAATTCTTTGGAAATGCCACCAGTGGCTGCCACCATGCAGGAACGGACCTTCCAGAAGCACGGTTGTTTGGGGAAAATTGGCCCTGTAAAGGAAGCCTTGCTTCAATGCAGTCTCTTTGAGAGATGTTGTCGTGCTGTATATATATAATATATTATATGAGATCACACACATACACACACACACTTATGTACATATGTATATGTATGTATATATATATATACATGAAGTACAATGCATGTTTACACATATTGTCTACGTGGAAAAATCATAGCAAGAGATGCAAGATTCCTTTCTCTGGCACCCTGGCAGTCTGGCAGCACGACAATTTTGACACACTGTCAGGGTTTTTGTTTGATATCTTCGTTCCACATAACTGATTTTCGAATGTTTTTGGCGGGCAGGTCCAGTAGCATGAGACTTACCCTGGCATGCAACATGATTGACAAAACGACCATCGGAGATTCCGCAAGGAAGGTGGCCATGAATGGCTCCAAGGTTTCTTTTTCACCGAGGTGTTATCAGTGATGGATTGAAAACCCAAGGTTCAGTACGTTTTTTTTGATTCCCAGAAATGACGTTCCAACATGTCCCACGGAAACAATATGATAATTTTTTTTTGAAATGGCCCGGACCACTTCAACAGCTGTTAGTTTCAAGGGAGGGTACACTATTGTTTTCTAAATCGTTTCAAAGTGACACATCAGTTTTTATTTTTTTTGGAAGAAACATTCCCCATCCAGCGATCTCCGAACAGCAGTGATCAGGAGCCCTTGAACTCCGTATCGATGGGAAACGGCTGTTGATGGCTGAGCCACTTGGAGGATTCACTGGGTGAGATGCCAATTAGTCGGTCCAAATGGTAGTGTCCCTGATCTATCCTTATGTATTCGATTTTGCAAGTTGGTAAATTTATCAAACCAACAATTTTGGCAAAAATTCTGAAGGGTATGATAATTTCAGCTGTTTTCAGCTGAAATTGCGAGTTTTTTTTTCTTTTGGGGGGGGGGTTATTCAAAGTTTGGGACCACAGAAATTTGACAACAGATTCCTGTAGTGGGAATCCTCCCACATCGGAGAAACCTGCCGAAGTTCCAACAGGTCATGTCCTTTTGGTCACACCACTTTGAAAAGTCATCGCTTTGTGATGCTCTTTGAACCTGGGAAGAGGAGACACCAAGGGTGTGAGAATATGGTAAGCTTTGGACCGTTGTGTGGTACAAATGTCTGGAAAGTACAATATGTATAGTATTTTGTATACAATATATTGTGCATGTGCACATACAATCCACATGCGCTTAGTGTGTATGATATGCATGCGTACATTTACATATGTATATATATATATGGTGTTTACATATACATATACATATACATATACATATACATATACAGGCGCATTTGTATTTATCGTGTTACAAGCTCATGTTTCCACTCAATATCCCAACAAACAAACAGCAGACAAAGAATGAGCGCACCAATGATACTCATTTGCAACGTTACATTGCATGAGCTTGTTACAAAAAAAACGCGCGGCTTGTTTTGTAAAAGCTTTTCTCACGGAGCAAATCAGAGAGAAACATCATTTCCATATGATTTCTGACACTGGGAGAGATGAAAAATGATCTGCCAGGACCCTGCAGGAATTTTACAACGAGGTGCCAAATTCCAAACTTTATGAACCCAAATTTGGAGTCCCTCAGCTGTGGAGTCACGGAGTCAAGTTTCCAGGATTTTCTCTTGTGTGTTGGAAAGGCAAGACCTGGAATCAGTCAATTTTAAACAGTCATCTTTTGCTGGTCGCAATTCCTTTCAAATGTTTTGCGATGAGCAAAATCCTCTTGACAAGCATAGTCTTATCCATCCATTCATCATCCTATCCATCTATCTATCCGTTCAGCCTCTTTACATGCACAAATGGTTAGGTAGCTCAACCATTCAATTGGCTCTTTCCACGTTTGTTCGTTACGGTCCATCGGAGAAATCGCCAGATGCCAGCAGTCTTTATGGGCTGTCGGGAGACACACTCCACACATATGCAGGCCATCGGGATTTTCAGGATTCGGCGCTGTTTCCTGGAACCCTGGACTGGTCGCAAACTCACTCATAAAGAAGCATATGCACAGCCTATTAAAAACAATTAAGACAAATACCCCAAAAACATGTAATTGAAGATTATTTTTCCACGTGGTTCTGTTGATTTCGTCATTTTTTGTGTGATCTTTAGGGTAACCGATATCTTTCCACTCAAGATTTACCGGGTGTATCAGGTCCCGGATCCGATGTGTTTGGCCAGGGTCTTTGTGTTCGTGTCCATGCAGTGGCAACGGCCAGTCCTGCAGTGGCTGACGTTGTGCGCCTTGGGCGTTTCGGGTTACCCTCACAGGGAAGGGATGCATCTTCCACGGGAAAAGGAACATCATCGACACAAAGATGCCGAACATGGCAAAGGACATCGTTAGTTAGTTAGTTAGTTAGTTAGTTCCGGATTTTTAATTTTTCAAGGAGCTTTGTCAGTATATTCTCATTGTGGCAGTTGAAATCCATGGCAACTTGCTGTAAAATTACGGCCATTGATCCTGGTCGGAGGAGTGAATAATCCTGTGACGTGTCGGTGGTTTTCAAACCTTAGTGGCGGTGTTTTCCTCATTGCTCAAGACGTATTGACTGTTAGAAACTGACTGTTCAGATCTGGTAAGAGCTCATGGCATAAAAGTCCTTAACATAGTCACTGGTGGAATATTTGGGTCAATGACACTGGAATACAGTATGGATTAACATGGCCAGGGTGGATGAATATGTGGTTTTTTGGTTCACATCCAATGGGGTGAAACCAGTGCCCGTGCTCGGTTTCTTGTTGAATCTGAGGATTTTACAGGAAGATTTAGAACAGGTCGAATATGAGCTGGACTCCGCACAACAGCACCTTGGCGGTATACATTTCAGCTGATTTTTGTAGATGAGTGGACCTGGCGTTTGCCATTGGACTTCCAGAAATTGATGTGTGGACAAAAATAGATGCATGCTCCTCTAGATGGGAAAATTTTGTTTGAACAGTTTCTGTTTTGGGGATGTTTTTTTTCTTCTTCCAACCTTCAAATGATCCCTTTGCCTTTTTAATTCACCATCTCAGACCCTGTTGAGACCCTGTTGCACTGTTGTTTTCTCATGTTTTCTCCTAAAAATACATCACACCTCCAACTTGAACGGTTTCAGCTGATCTTGGGCGTGTAGGTTGGATTTCGCAGAGTGGTGTTTGAGCCATCCTGAATACAAAGACATGGTGGGCAGTGCCATGTTCCTCGCAGAGAGCCAAGCAGTTGCCAACGCCATGAGGCCTTAGTACGGTGGGTAAGGGTTCACCCACAAACCCACCTGTATTCCTTCAAACAAAAAGCCATGTGGTTTTTTCCTATTGGCAGGATTCAGAAACTGGAAAACTGCGCCATTTTCACAAAATGTTTTTTTTTGGATGGGGGCACTTTCCGCGCCTCTATGGTACTATTTACTATTAGTAGTAGACACTTTTTCGATTTTTTTTTTGCATAGCTATCATAGCAATGAGTCTTTTACCAAGCAGATCATCGGAGGTTTGCCCGAAACAGTCCCGCCGAAATGCGGAGGTAGGACTCAACGAAGTCAACATGGCTCACAACTTGAGTGCAAAACACATCATTGAAAAAACAAACAAACAAACAACACACCCCTGAGAATAAACTCATGGAACCTAAAAATCAGCCATTTGCCAAGGAAAATCATCTTCCAAACCTCCATCATTGTCTTCCATGTAAATTTTCCAGGGTGTAACATGCAGATCTGCTGAATTTGAAGTATGGGAAGCCTTGCCATGGATCCTTCTGTCATTTTCATCGCTATTCTGGTGGCCATTTGGTTCTCTTTTTTCTGGAGTAGTTCCTTGGCTGAAGTTTGCAAAAACGGTGGCTTTTTTTTGGAGCACCTTCACTGCAAGTGAAAAAGCAAGATCTTAAGTAAATCAAACTCCTGCAGTCTAATATGAGAGGTGCTGTATGGGTATATGATACACTTGTACGTAAGTGTATGCAAAAAATAAATGCAGGGATTTCTCAGCTGGCCAGATTGGTTTCGCAGAAGGCAGTTTGCTAAGAGTGACTTGATCTTTTGCAGATTGGCAGAAAGTGAAACCATCTTTATGCCGAATTCAATTAAAACTCCCTTCATTCATTCATTTCAAGATTTTGCGTCGGTGAAACATGATCTTTTTGTGGCCGGAAAGGGATATCAAAATTATATCATTACATCATTGTACCATTATATTACTATACGATTATGTTATTATATTATCATATTATCATATTATCATATTATTGTATTATTTTGTTATTACATAATTTATAATGATATTATTATATTATTAAATGATTATATTATGATATTACTATATCATTAAATTATTTTTTTCGTAGTATATTGTTATGTAGAACTGCTATTATGTGACGATACATTTTATTATATCATTCTTTTACTATTTCATGATTCTATTCTTTTAAAATTATTTTGTTAAATCACTATTGAAGTATCACTTTTTTACAACTTATTATATTGTCATATGATCACATGTTTATTTAAACCTGTTTGTATTTTGCTATTTTATACCACTCGATTTATTTCTTAAATTTCACTCGCAACGCCAACCCCCCTGGAAAAAATATCAAGATCACCATGGCAATATGGAAAAAACCATCGATTCTCGGTGATTCCTCCATCTTTTACACCGAAAAACCGTGAGGTGATCGCAGGGCCTTTCAGGATTTATTGACTCGGTGGACTTCCGTGGAAGGTGGTGAAGTGAACGAAGTCAAAACAGTCAGCAACGAATCTCTGGAGATCTGGCGGTCCTTCATCAATCTGCTGGCTCTTTTGGGAGAGTTGTGCCACACCTCAAAAGTTTGTTTGGGATTTGAAGAGGTGTTTTTTTTTGGAGAGAGAAACACACTTCCTGCTACGTGACATGTTGGGTTTAGGGAGTGTGTATATTTATGTACTCTTCATATATACATATATATATACGCTAGGGGCCTGAGGTTCACCGAAGGTTCTTTGAGTAGGATTGTGTGAATGGTTAAAAATTGTTATTTCGCTGTGGCGAAACGTGAGTTTTTGAAGAAGTCATTCTCTACATAGAATTGTGTTCNGGCAGGAGTTCCCGGTGAACCCCAGGCCCCTAGGGTATATATATATGCACGTATAGTATACTGTATGTATCTATCAACTTTCCAACTTTCAGGGAGCACAGCAACCTTTCAAAAACCAAGAGAAACATAAGCAGTTCTTGATGAAACAATCATCAAACCGTAACCCCAATTTTTCCGCCGCTGTTGCAGAAATCCTCGACTTTCATCAGGTATGCGCTGTTCCAATTCTCGCTGAGCATTGCATTTCCATTGCCTTTGCAAAAACCACTGCTGCTCCAATGGCATGTGAGTTTCCCATTATTGGCCAGTATCATTGTGCGCTTCATGTCTTGGAAGTATCCTAAATTGTCTTATGAATCTTGGTTGGTGCTTGGCTCGTGATATTTTGTAGACCAACTCTGACTGCTGCGATTGGCTGAGTCAGCGGTTTTCAATGCTGAGACCATTTTGGCTTCAAGATGGCTAAGATGTTACATCTTGAATGCATTTTTGAAGTCACAATTAGAACAGGAAGATTTTCTCCCTTATCTGAAAGTAACTGTTGTTCAATCACTGGCAACTGAATAGAACTTCATTGTTGTTGTTTTTGGAATGAGACCAGCAACACTTGGAACATTAGCTATGGCTTGGTGTTTGGAGTGTTTGAGATTGAGATCCCTTTCCAACTGGAAAATTTGTTGTTCTTTCTTGCCCAGTTCAAAGAAACGTTCGGAAGTGCCCCTTCTGTCGGAGCAGCTCACGGAATGGACCTAGGAACAGATTCAAGTCTTGGCTGTGATTTTGAATTGCTGCGCTATTCTCAACCGGGTGGATGTGCCGAAGCACTTGATGCTTGGACCCGGACCCTGGGGTTGGCTGAAGATAGATATAAATCAACAAGTACATAAAATACCACAAATGACTTGTGGCACCAAGTTGTGGGTTTTTGCTCCGGCCTTTGATGACTGCCATGCAGATGAATCTTCTCAGGATCTCCGTGAATTTTATGACACGAACCTTCATTGGTGCCTTCAGTGCGTGTCCAGGCCTTTTGCTTCGCATCTCGGGTGCAAGCAGAGACACTGAAGTTTTTGGAAGGGCGTTTTTCAGGCCTCTCTTTGGAAAACTAAGGGGTGTCTATCAGCATACACAGGCACAACACAAAGACTTTAAGATTTCAAAACAAAAAGTGTGGAAATACAAGATCTATGATAATTCTGAAAAAGAAACCCCTTCGTCAAGGCGAAGAAGACGTCAACAATAGGAGCAGCGGATGTTTGTACCAACAACAAAACCAAACAACAGCACCCAACGACGACACATATATAACAAAATCTCCAAAAAGAACACGCAACAGCGCACAACGAAGAACAAACAATAAACAGCAACAAAGAACGAACAGACACCGAACAACAAACAACGGATAAGGAACAATGATCAACAAACAACGAATAAGGAACAATAATCAACAAACAGCAAACAACAAAGAACAACGAACAACAAACAATAAACAGCAACAAAGAACAAAGAGCAAACATGAACAAACAACAAACAACAGACAAACAGCAACACCCATCAGCAAATACTAAACACAATAAACAACACGCAACAGTCAAAAAATCACCGCCCCCACCACCACCACCAACAACAACAACAGCAACAACAAGAAGAAGAACAACAAGAACACCAACAACAACAACAACAACATCAACATCAACAACAACAACAACAACAACAACAACAACAACAACAACAACAACAACAACAAGCAGCAACAACCAGCAACAACAACAGCAACACTACAACCTATAACCAACCAATCGCCAACAACAACAGCAACAATAATAACAACAACAGCCACAGCAACGTGAACAAGAAGAAAAAACAGTAACGATGACAGCAGCAAGAACAATAAGAACCGCAATAACCACAATCAAAATCAGGAGAACCACAATGATGTCCAGAAGAACAAGACCAAGAGCAAGCACAAGAGCAAGAACCAGAGCAACACCAGCAGCAACAAATTCATCATGACGTGCGTTCGCCACAACCTGTTGGGTGCGCCGCCACAGTGCTGGGGAGGCGCTGCAGTTGCTGAAACTAACATCAATTAAAGGCCTTTTCCCCCTCATGATCTATTTTCCTGGTGAAGCTCTTAGATATTCTTTCTTGTTTTGACTGTCCAAGAGAAGACTGTTGTTGGATCTGTTTTGTCCAGGAATGAATCTGCTGTCGGCACCTCTAGCCTTTGCGCTGGAGTGGCATTTGGATCGTTCTGGAGGACACGACAAAGTCGATTTGGTCCATGCATTGGCAAACGAAACCATGTCCATTGCGTTGAAACTTGGTGAAATTGGGTTAGTTGGTGCCGAGAAGCCCTTAATTAATCGCAATATGAGACCACTGAAAGATGATGCTGTTGCCACTGCTGCTGCTGCTGCTGCTGCTGCTGCTGCTGTCATCATCGTCGTGGTGGTTGGGTGGTTGTTGGTTGTTGGTTTTATTTTTGTTTTTTGATTTTTGTGTTTGTAGTATGTTGTTGTTGTTGTTGTTGTTGTTGTTGCTGTTTGCTCTTTGTTGCTTGCTGTTTGCTGTTTGCCGTTTGCTGTTTGCTGTTTGCTGTTTGCTGTTTGCTGTTTGCTGTTTGCTGTTTGCTGGTTGCTGGTTGCTGGTTGTGGTTGTGGTTGTTGTTGTTGTCGTTGTGGTTGTTGTTGTTGTTGTTGTTGTTGTTGTTGTTGTTCTTGTTGTTGTTCTTGTTGTTGTTCTTGTTTTTGTTCTTGTTGTTGTTCTTGTTGTTGTTCTTGTTGTTGTTCTTGTTGTTGTTCTTGTTGTTGTTGTTGTTGTTGTTGTTGTTGTTGTTCTTGTTGTTGTTCTTCTTGTTGTTGTCGTTGTTGTTGTTGTTGTTGTTGTTGTTGTTGTTGGCGATTGGTTGGTTATAAGTTGTAGTGTTGCTGCTGTTGTTGCTGGTGTTGTTGCTGCTTGTTGCTGCTTGTTGTTGTTGTTGTTGTTGTTGTTGTTGTTGTTGTTGTTGTCGTTGT
>DF239414.1:152552-178513 GCA_000507305.1 Breviolum minutum Mf 1.05b.01 | reverse complement strand
TGTGTGTGTGTGTGTGTGTGTGTGTGTGTGTGTGTGTGTGTGTGTGTGGTGGTGTTGATGTTGTTGTTGATGTTGTTGTTGTTGTTGTTGTTGTTGCTGTCCTGCTCAGCCTGCCGCGTACTTTGTTTCAGTCAAAGACTTGGAGGCCAATTCCTCTTTTGCCACTGGTGATCACATAATTTTGTGCTTGTATCCTGTAGATACTTTTGCTCCGTGATGTTCTCATGGCCTGCATCTGAGGATGAGTGTGTTGATTCTGCATCTCAGTGCAGTACTTCAAAATCAGGAGATGGCCACGAAAAAACTGCAGAAAGAAATTGGTGGGAAGGAGAAGATTGTTGCTCGACAGAAGAGGGCTTTGCTGTCCAATTGTTACAGCAAACCATCGAAGCAGGCTATCTCAAGGTCCCATGATGCTTTCCACATACTATCTTGTGACTTGCGAATCATTCCGGAAGTACAGGGATGTAAAGTATGAATACGATGACATTCCGAAAAAAAATTATATCATATCCATAGTTTGAATTTCTTAGTGTTCCGCATTGGTCCTTGGTCCGATTAAGCTGATTCTCCAAAGCAAAGCAGGCATGGTGCGAATTGCCGCCTTGGTTTTTGGATCTGCACATATCAACGCAAGTGGTATATCGGACCATCTGATTTATTCATTTTTGTGATGGCGAGACCCTGTTGATGCACAAAACCCTGCAGCAGTTGGGATCGTAAGAACATAGATATTTCTACATATTTCTCATATCAACTGGTGTTTGCTGGCTCTTGTCAAACGAACCCCTATCACAACCAATGGGTGGTATCTGGCCGTATCACCCTCCCCCTCATTGTAGCCATTGGTGCCAAGGTGAAGGAAACCGACAGTTTGTTGGGCGCCACAAGGCGATTGCTGAGTGTGACCTGCGATTGCCTGGTGCAGTTGTCCCACGACTGGAAGCTGAAAGAAGCTGATCGTAGTGTCAAGGACCCCGACCGTTGGTTGGGATTTGCTGGGGATTTTTCCTTGGGATTTTCCCAACATGAATCCTGAGGGTGTCAAAAACAGGACCAAGCGGTTGAGTAGAAACCAATTCTGAATTCAAACGTCAAAGTGCAAGGGGATTCCTCCTTCATACAGGAATCAGTTGTTCAAACCGAAATGTGGCTTTTAAACCACCGAGTTGGTTCCATGCGATATTGGCAAGATTGATTCCTAGATAGTCGTTTCATACAACATCCCGTACAATATTTTGCAATGGTGATACTGTGGTCCGACAAAATCCAGAGAGCACCGGTTAAGACTAGAGTTTTTGATATCCCCTGATTCCTTTGGGTTTTATGTATCCTAATTCCCTCCATGTTTGAGCCACTTGCTAATTTAGAACCGATTGCAGAATCACTTTTTCATTATATTACACATCACTTGTATAGATGTCAATGTTTTTTCCTTCTTCAAAGCTTCCCGGATCTTTTCCCCCAAATCATCCAGTACTCCATTCCTCCATTCTGATCAGTCTGAGTTTTGAAATATTTATCCTTCCATTTTTTTGGGGGATTTTTGCGTTTCACCTTTCAATGTTTTGTTGCAAACTCACGAGGACATGTTGAAGTTGAGCTCCAAAAATTCCCCCGCATCTCTCCACTTTGCACAGTTCCTCGGGTTTGCCGCAAACCCGTTGGGGAACGACGGGAAGGAACGAGGTAAAAACCTGCAGCAGTCTGGGGTGTTTTTTTAAAAAGGCTTCAATCATTAAATGACACGATATGGCATTTTTTTTCGAATCATAGAATTTCATAAAGATTTGGTGTCGTGGTTGTTGAAATGCTCTAGGACTTCCAGTTTTACATATGTTCGATTCATAATGTACCGACTCAGTTCAGTTCGTATCACTGCTGCGTTATGCATAGCTGAAAATAGCAGAACAGAAAAATCCCTACAACCAGTGGTCCTGGAGGGCTGTTTGCATTGCCTGGGATCTTCAAGGTGATTCTGATATTCCAAAGGTGGCATTACTTTATTTTGATTTTTTGTAACTTAATGTGACTTACTGTAGAAGCTGCGGCAGTTTGCAATTCGAATGCAATCATAGGTGTTTTTTATGCATACAAAAACATTTTATTTGCATTTTTACATTGATTCCTTCACTATTCCTTCGATTGCGGTTTTTGGAAGCAATCGATCCCTGGTGAGATATGAGGTTTATTGCTCCAGAGGACCATGATCGCTTCTCCACCTTTATTCGCACTTCCGACTCGGATGCGTTGTTTGGCACAGTTGGAAAGAAGGAAAAATTAGGATTTGCAGAGCCTCATGGAAGGATTGAATTATGTCAAACTAGTTTGGCAAATACAAGTCTGTGGCAATGATTTTTTGGTATTCGGAAGTTCTATTTCAAATCACAAACTGAAAAAAAAACTAAAGGTTGTCTTCACATCTGATCTCGTTCCTTTCAACCGGATTGAAACGAATCCTTGGTCGAAAGAAATCTCTGAAACGATGACATGTTTGAAACAATGACTCAAAATGTGAGTGTAGTTTCAAGCCAGTGCGCTTCGAACAGCATGCACCAAGAACCAATATGAATATTCGGTGCAGTCAAACTTGAGATGCTCAAGAAATTGTAGTCAAGAACTTGTTTAGCGAATCCAAAAGTTACAGTAAGGGGCTTACTGTTGATGGTTCAGAAATCCGGCTAACCACCTGGGATCTATAAAACCCTGTACATATAATGGGATAAACTATCTATCACCTCCATCAACCGTATGATAAGACGAGATTTATGCGAATTGCACCATCTTCGACCAAGGCCTTCATCTCTGCACCTAAAGCTGCAGGACTTGTGTCTCGCTCTTTTCGTTTACAGACTATGGGTGTTTCCAAAAATAGGGGTGGGCCCCCAAAATGGATGGTTTATAATGAAAAACCCTACTAAAATGGATGATTTGGGGGTACCACTATTTTCAGAAACATCCATATAATACTTACAGAATACTTCACAATAAGTATCTGCACTGCAATTATAATACAGGCCTGTATATATATATATATGTATATATATATAGCCGTCAGTCGGGGTCCCAGAAACTCCCTATGAAAAACAGGATCATGATCCTCCTTCCCATTACCTTTATGAAATGAGGGAAGTTAGGTTGCCGTTTTACAACTTGGGGACCCAACTTCTTACCTTGGATTCCTGTGAGAATTGTCATTTTTGTGGCAAAATTAGGGAATTGACTTTTTTTTAATAAGGGTCTTTTGATGGTCATTTTGTAAGTAATGTGTTTTTTTGTTGTCCTAAGATTGGATTTCATATTTCATAACGCCAAGAAACATATGTCGTTACACTATGCATCTGTGACTTTATTAAATTAAAACCTTTAACCGCAGAGATACTTAGGGGATGGTGCTCCCCTAAAAACCACCAGCCATGTTCTTTTCTGGACACTCACCTATGCATCCCGGCAAATTGGCCAGGACACAAAGGGCTCATCCTTTCATGTACAGCTCTTTCATGTGGAGATACCCAACTGGTTGAGCGATGGGCAAGCCAACGACGCGCCCAAAGAACATTTGTTAGGCTTGATCCGACAGGAGACGCCTGTGAGCACTGGACCATGCAGGTTTGAAACTGACGGTGGCCATGCTTTGACGATTTTGACCAAATTTTTGAAAGAGAAATAATAATAATAATGATAATAATGAGGTGATGATGATGATGATGATGATGATGATGATGATGATGATGATGATGATGATGATGACGACGCTGATTTTGATGGCGGCGATGATGTGAAAGGTGTTGATAATCATTATGTTACGGCTAGTGGTAATTGATTAACATGATACTGTTAGTGATCAGGATAGTGTTTACGTTCATAACAACAACTACTGATTCACGCCAATGATTCACGATAGCGATAATGCTCCTGACAACCGTGTCTGATTGACAGCAGTTATTGCCAACTCTTCAGCGGATCTCGGGCCACCTGTTTTTCACCGGATTGCAATTTGATCCGATGATCCATATGAGCCAAGGACATCCACACTGAAGGGGTCCCACAAATCCGAAAAAGATCCACTGCAAGTAGTAACAAACGATGATACATCGGTGATCCAAAACATGCTGATTATCGATTTTGGATGGTTTTTTTTCATCCCTTTTATCATAGTGGTGTAGATAGGTACCTATCAACAGGTGCTCGCTGGGTCAACATCCCCGCGCGAGGAACTAAAAGAACCCAGCGCTGCAGAGGAAGATCCTTCCAGTCTCTTTGGCGCTTTCAGCAGCATCCCCGAGGGAAAACCATGGCATGAAGGTTCCAGCAGCACTTCGAGTAGGCCTGTAAAGTCCAAAGTTGTTGTTGTTGTTGTTGCTGTTGCTGTTGCTGTTGCTGTTGCTGTTGCTGTTGTTGTTGTTGTTGTTGCTGTTGTTGTTGTTGTTGTTGTTGTTGTTGTTGTTGCTGTTGTTGTTGTTGTTGTTCTCTTGTAGTGGTGGACTGGTGGTATTGTTTTTCGGCGATGGACAAAAGTGGTCAGAAGAGACGTGGTGGGTGAAAGAAGTTGTGAAACCAACATGAATGCAAGCTGCAAAGCTATATGTATATTTGATATATTCTATTTTAGTTTGAAAAGTCTTCCATTCATATCATTTGTAGAGTTGACATCATTCACATCATTCATATCCCTGATGACTCATATCAATTATATTATTCATATCTCCTGACCCCAAGAAGAATTCGTAAATCAACCAGGAACCAAGTTCACCACCTTTGGCTCCGCTGACCAGGCAGTCAAGTCGACAGACTTGGAAGAAGGACGTGTTTTTTTTGGGAAGGAACAGCACGCAGCTAATTCCGCCACGGTTTTTTTTTTTGTGGTGGTCTTCAAACGATATGCAAATTATCAAATTGATATTAAGAGTTGATAATTTCATCAAAAAAAGTCCAGATGTTGAGAAGTGCAACATTTCGAGGGCCTGAAACAGACCCAAGTGTTTTCTTAAGATCTCACTGAAGCCAAGATACCAATGCAAGAACGGGAGATAGTCATGCCCCGAAATTCCCTCGGGTTGGTGGGTTTGGGATCCCAGTTGTAAAGTGATCTAGAAATGGACATCACCCTGCTTTATTGAAAGGAAACATTTGGGAAATGGATGGATTTGCCAGCTAGCGATGTTACACCTCAAGGGCTGGCTTAGAACTTAGGAGATGACAGCAGTTTCAAAATTCATTTGAGACTTGAAGTTCGTGTAGAGCAAATGGCATCGATGCAAACTTGTCCGAATCAGCACATATACTCTTGGAGGTGTTGCTTTACTCCACACTTCCAAGTGTTTGTACATATATTTGTGTGCCAATGCATGAACAGTACGCTGTAGACACTGCATACTGTATCAAAGGGACATCTATTTCGGCATGAAATTCACACCACAAGTAGCCTCACTGAAGATGTTTTTCTTTTTTTTCTTCCGGGGAATGTCACAATTCAACGGGGAAAATACTTTTAAGCAAATTCAACGGGCCGGATTCCTGGAAAACTTCACCCATCAGTGCATCTGGAAACCGAAATGTCTGGCCTGAGAGCTTTGGTAGGATGAGAAGAGGAAAGCGGTAGAGAGTGGACACAAAGGCAGGAGATGAAATGTTTGGATCAAACTTCCCGAGGTTGACTCGACCACACCTACCACACTTTTTTTACAAGGAGCAGGTCTTTTTGTTGGGGGATGTTTGGGTGTAGGAGATGTTCAGGGTTTATTTTTTTGGAGTGTTACAGGAGTTCTTCTTTGAACCCGTTCAAAGAGAATCAAACCCAAAAAAGGAACGCCATTTTTTATGGTCATTTTCCTCAGTTTAACGTCCATCCACTCTGTGGCCCCCCAGGGAGTTGAAGTTGATCAGTTGATCTTTCTTGATCCCCTGCTAGGGTGGCCCAAACTGGATACGGTGAAGCTTGTGTTGGATATGAACACGGCAGAGCATGGCTATAGCATTCGATCCATTCAAGTGGACCTCTTAGAGAGCTGCCCTGAAGTCTCCCTCTTGAAGTTTGTGCGCCTGGGTGCTGTTGGTTGCTGTTTTGTGCGTTTCAATTCGGGGGTTGCCCAACCCAGAATATGAATTAACTACACGAATCAACTTATTACATTTCTTGTGGGTGCCGTTTCGGCAAAAGCAGGAATGTTAAGAGGCGGTTATCCAGAACCTTCCTCCAGAGTTATAAAAGTAAACCCTTCACCGCTTTGCAACAAGCCTCCTTGCTGCACTTTTTCCCCACTTGTCTCACAACACTTCTGTATTACTTCTTGGTAATGCCAGCACAGTGCATTGGTCCGGATTTTTTCTCATCTAGTTGCATACTTTGTTTCCTACTGTACAAGCGAAACCCTGTCATACTGCAAGGCTCCACTCCAATCTTTCTAATGATCCCAAATAATTCCCCAACAGCGATGACATGAGTGGCCAAAAAGTTTGCAGAGTGCAGAGGTATAGTGGAGACATGTCGACAATTCACACAACTTTGACTTCTAATCCCTTGAAATGATGACTTTGAGTATCTTCGTCGTGGAGCTGAACGTTTTGAAGAATTTCCAGATTTGTCTATTTGTCTTCCATCCTGATCAGCTTTTCTCCAAACTTTAGGAAGCGGAAATATCGCGCAGTGGTTGAAGATTGGATGCAAGAGCATATGAGCCTTTGCGGCAAAATCTGATTGGATTTGTGGGTGGGAGCGGCAGGGATTAAGAGCTGTGAACGTCCATTTGCAGGCTCTTGGGATATGTAGTTACTTGGCCTTTTCTCATTGACATTGTGGCCGTTCGTGCTAAAGTAAACATCCACTAGATACGATGTTTTCATGTGGTTCACCATCTCTACTGGTGCGTTATGTTTGTCCAGAAACTGTATCGGAACCGTCATGACGTGATGACTTATGAGCTTGTGATTCTCACCTTGTCGATTTGTTGCGCTTGTCGTCGCAGGACGATAACACAATGCCACCAGCATTTCGAGCCTATATAAACTGATATATGTGATATATGTATGCTCTGTATTTAAACCATGACTGAGTTTTCACTCAATGTCATGCAACTTATCCCAGTTTTGAGCATCTTTCAAAAGATGTGCAAGTCGCACATCATCGACGTTTCGCCGCCGCTCTGGGCCGGCAGAGTCGTTGGTAGCCAGGAATTGTTGGTTCATGCAGACGCCGTGCGATGAGCGATGTTTGGGGTGTAAGTTGGCAGTGGAGGGCATTGGTGGCATCTTGGTTCGAGAAATGCACCTTGGCCGCCTGGTGACATATAAGGTTTGACAGAATGTGAACCGGGTGAAAAAACTACTTGTAGGGTACAACATAGCAGACATAGACCTTAAAGAGATAGAAAGTATCCGTTTTAGATAGTTTAGCATACTTGTTGCAATGTCAGGGTGGCAATCAAAAAATCTTCGAACATTTGGGATTCACAACATGAAGGGTCTCATTGGGCTTTTCATGGGTCACCCAATGAAATTGGTAGGGCTTCATAGACAGGGCTGAAGCAGACCTACCATACAAAACCGGACGAAACCGGAGGAGATTTTGAAGCTATGCAATCCAGGAAACTTGCGTGGGGCGTGAGCAATCCATAGAATGGTAGTCGACATGGTAAGGCAATGTTTATTGTAAGATACGATGCATGTTCTACTTTTTGAAAGCAAATTCATGACCCTTCCACTCTACTTGGGGTGCTACTAACATCGAGCTGGGAGTTTTGTGTGTTTTTTTTTCTTCATATTTTTTGCCATACATTTCCTATGAAATTCGATCCGATGTTAGTTGTGGAATCGTAGATTGGGAAAATGTCAGGTTTTTAACTCCAGGCTATTCTCTGTGGCCCAGAATTATAGTTTTTTCTTTTCTGCAGGGAACTTCGGAATGGCAGTGTCGCCAAGTGCCAGGAAAGTCATTGACATTCACCAGGTGCAGCTAGCTCAAGAAGTACCTCAAGACGTTGATAAGTTGGATTACACTCTGTTAATGACCGTGGAAATGAAGAACTTCCTTACCACCCGTTGAGTTTGATGTGAGCTTCCTCGCCAATCTCTCGATTCATGAATTCATGATTCGGAAAATCAGTAACTTGGATCAAGGAAGAACAAAGCTGACGGTAGAGGTTTTACTTGGGCGGTTTGGGCGTTTTGTTGGGACCCTCTTTGTTTGGTTTGTCAAGAAAGCAGTCTTTTAGACGTGATGTGTTCGATTGATTCACAGAAGACCATTCAAAATTGCAGGTTTGCTTTCTACAAGTTATCCGTAGATTCAAAATCCACCTGCAGCTTTTGAAACCATTTGGTTGTTAGAAATTTCTCGGATCCCTGTTTTGTTAGGTGCTTCAAAGCGACGTTTCAATGATGAAAAACATCCTCACTGAGGACATGTCGTGTCGGACGCATGATGTCCCTTGGAGTTTCACTCTGGAAGCGTCGTCCTGTTATTTTTGGACGAAGTCCTTTCGTGCGGAGAAATGGCCTGCACCAAAGGAGTGCATTTTTGTACGCAAAAAGAAACATGATGATGGAGCCATACACTTTCAAAGATCCAACACTACAGGAACCCAAATGATGCAGAAGAAGAGATTTTTCCGTGATGTAAATCGTAAATGGATTTTTGTGGAACTGTCAAGAGCAGGAAAGCACAAGCTATATTTCCCCGCTAGTCTCCCTGGAAGGGATTTTTTTTTTGCACGCGCAAAATTACTCTCCAGGTTGCTGAAAATGACCTTAAGTGTTCTAAAATGAAACTTCCCATTTGGATCCATTTGGACAATCCAAGAGGGACAAAGCATAAAAAGGTCTTCACTTCAGCCACATACTGCCGCATTGCGATTCATTTTACGGCCATGAACTTATCATGCCAAAGGGACAAAATTTCCGCATCAGCAGGCACAAGAAGATGAGTCCGACTGACAAGGTGGGTTGTTTTGCGGGGTTTTGGTGGCACCTGGAATGGATTCCTAAGCTTTTCTGCCACCATGTTCAGCACGCAAAGTTTGTTTTTTTCCCGCAACAATTTTACCTCTTATTACAGGGCTAACGGATTCACCCATATTTCCTAAGGAAATCACGAATGATAAATGCTTAGCCAGAAGCGAAAACTCATCCATCATGCTTCCATCCATCCAGTTTATTTATGTGAGTTTTCTTTCTCACCCCCACGTATGGTCAAATGTTGAGAAGCCATTCTTTTTGTAGAGGTCGTTGTTTGCCTTCAACATGATTGGGACGCATTGTGAAGTTGATTGGGATAAGGATTCTGAACCCTGAAAACCAGTGGTGGGCAGCCAATGGCATTTGTGCGGTTCGCTATTTGGCTTGCTTATCTTTTGTCCTGGATTTTGATAATTGATCCATGAAATACCAGTGGCGGCCGGTGAGTGGTAGTTTGACTGTCCGGACCCGCCATAAACCTGCCCAGTTCAAGCAAACTTGCCTCGGTTCCCTGATGGTAAACCGAAGCAACTGGCAAGTCACGCATCAAAGGTTTGTGCATTTGGGCACCGGAAAGACCAGCAGCAGAACTCCATTGATCTCCATTCATTATTTTTTTTGTTCGTGGTGAATCTGGCGCCTCTCTCTTTTCCATCTCCATAGAAGGTGAAGGGGTACTATCATCACTTTCATTGGATCAGCAATTTCCACCCCAAGAATTTCCCATCACCCACCTTTAATTAAAAACATCTACGGATATTCACACCTTACAACCAACATTCTTCCCTTTTGTTTCGGGGAAAAACAGCCGATTCATACCGTTGATGGAAGAAATCCGGCGATCACCAGTTGATATACATAGGTAGTGTATCCCATTACTTACAAGGTTTTTATACATCCCAGGGGGTTGTCTCGCCGGATTTCTGAACCATGCAACAGTATCATTCAACCATCCTGCTGGAGGCTTTCAACCTCACCCTGTTGATTGATGCCTTTGTGACCAACGGCTTGGTGAAGCTTCCTGAGGATGCCTTAGGCAGCTCCCTGGGGAATGGGGGGGATGGTAGAAGGGCGGGGCCACCAAGGGAGAGGAGGCTGTGAGGTTGTAGATTGCCAAATGTCCAAAACGAAGGGTTTGAGAAGTACTACCCCAACGGCAGCTATCCACCCATCAATAGACCATAGTCGTTAGACACTGGCAGCTATTGTATTCATTGCTTACGGATCTTGCAAATCCCCACTACTTTCCCACCAAACACGTCGCAAGAAAAACTGTCCCGAAGTTCCTCAAACATTGCATTTTCTGACAATTTTGACCTTGGACCACTCAACCAATCTCAGAATCCCAAGAACCCAAGAACCCAACAAGCACCGGTTACCGGGGTGGGTTCACCCACCCATGGACCAGGCATCAACTTATCTCGTTGGCGGATTGCGCGTGCACGATGCGGCGCGGGTCCAGCCTCTGGGGATTTGTTGTCCCCAGCAGATCCCCAGGTGGAACGGCACTGGGACGAGGCGGTCTGAACGAACTTGACGACGAGGTTGATGGTTGTGACCCTAAAAGAACCTCGAAAAAGAGAACATCTCCTATCAAAAATGGATCCAACATGGTGGTATGTTAAATAAATGTTAAATAGTTAAATGTTTTTTTTTCTTTTTCGGTTTGGAGTTTGGAGATGTTTTTTTTTTTTCGGCTTCCCACGTTTTTGAGTTGTTTCTTTCTCGGCTCCTCATCCTGTGTGAGGCTAGTGAAGTGAGCGCTGATTCTCCTGATTCTGAAATCAAGGTGTTCTGGCGCAATATCCATTGGATCCTACCCCCCAATACTAGTGGTAGGGATGAAGGTTAGGTATTCCCAATTGAAAATATGTTGTTGTAATCCTGGTGGTAACTGTTGCTGGGTGGTAGATCCGATGTATCCGCTTGACTTGTTTTGAAGTCTTTTTTTCTGGATGTTGCCAAAGGCGCCCGTGTGCATGGGAAATGAGATGGGTGGATCTTGTTGCAATTCTTTGGATCCTTCCAACATGATTCGTCTGTTGATCGAAGTGCTTGCCACGTCAGGCTTACATCGAAGTGCCTTGTCAGCGTGAGTGGAATAGCGTTTTTAACGGTCGTCTTGTCGTTAAATTTGAACCCCTGCCATGGCACACATTGTGAAATCCAAGAACATGGACATGTACATGCTTTTTTGCAAACTTTAGGCCACATCAACATGGACCGTTGTTAAAGATGTTGAATTCACCACGATGTTTGGTGTTGGACTTCATGTTGTACGGGAGTTCTGAGGAGTCGCACATGTTGCTGCGCACCACTGCGGTGCGTTGCATGTTGATGTTGAGTCCAGCCGTGGCAGAGTGCAAGGTCCTTTGGTGGGGAAGTTTAATCAGTCAGTGACTGGGAAGAGGTTTTTGTCAGCACAAGTAGAAGAATCGCAAGACGTCTTGTGGTTGCAGGAAATTAGATACATGAAGTTTGCTTTGAAAGAGTGGTTTCCTTCTTTTTTTTTAAGGTTCCTGGGACCTTATCAGTGCAACTTGCATAAGGTTTATCATGATATGGACATCCAACTGCATGAACATATATATATATATATATATTGCTTTTGTAATCTCTCCGTTACGAGGAGGTGCCTCAATTGGCAGCAGTCTTGATGTGTTTATCCTCTCCAGGTGCATGGTGAATGGCCTACCAAGGCGCCGATTGAAGTTGAGTGGAGTTGAGTCACGCATTGTCAAATTTGCTGTCTTTTTTTGACATTGTTTTGATCATGGTTTTTGGGAATGGTGTGAACCAGATCACTAATAGGTGATGATGTGTACTGGCATGGTATTCCATATATATATACATACATATACAGTAAATATATATATATATATATTTATATGAAGAAGTATTTGCAATGGCAATTCTTTATTCCTATGGCTGCAACACAGAAGTCATACGTATGACTGTAGTCCCTTGACCGTTTGGCTACTTGTATGCCAGGTTAGCGGCAGCCCGGACTCTCCAACACTTGGTTACCCAAGCAGGCGCTATCTTCCAGGAAAGGTTACTACCTAAAACAAGGGTAGGAAAGCAATTTTTGTTTTTTTTGTGGATACTTTTTGAATCCAAAAGAAAAAAGAGAAAAGATTCATGATTGTAGGGGAAATCCATTCATTTTTTGTAATCATATAATTGACGTATGTATATTGCCTTGTCATCCGTCACCCAGCTCACACCTCATGACCACATCGCAGGCCGAGGCAAAGTACTCGTCCAACAGTAGGAGGCGGGCAAACTTGGGGTTCAGGTTGCAAAATTTGGGGTACCATAGGACCATAGTTGATGATGTTCTTTTTTGCAGTAGATTTACTTGTCAAAGCATCCTTAAAACAAATGAACATTTTGCAACATCCACAACTGTATTTGCTGATGTTTTCCCACGTTTTGGTCCCTTATCTTAAGTAAGGATACGGGTGGATTTTGCCGTTTCCCTTGTTGGATATTAGAGGAAAATGGGCAAGTAGCGCAGCTCCGAGCTTCTATCGGAAACGGGATCTTGAAAAATTTCCTCAATCTCCTTGTGTCTTTCACATGATGCCCATTTCTTACATCTACACCCCCCGAAAAATTAACATAGAACATCTGCAAACTGGTGGTTTGTATATAGATGTTTTTCCTTGGAAGCACGGAGGCATAAAAATCAGCTTCCATCCGAGGTGGCCGACATTCCATCGCTGAGTTCTTCCGTAGATCTTCTTCATTGGAGCCAGGTGGAGTTGAGGATTTTGGTTATGAAGACCGAGGGCCTAGTTCTTTTAATGGACTTGTGGGCCACCATATAAGTGGAGTTAGTGGTACCCTACTTATCACTGGTAGAGTCCCTATGTTGTACCAGTCCAATTTGGTCCTGGAAAAAATGTATGTACACATCTTGCCCTGCAAGACCCAAACAACTTTCAGAAAAACCCATGTTCAAACATTTTCAAGTCCAGTATCTATGGTTCCTATTTCTTTTGAAAAAACCTCGAGAAAAAACAAAAACAAACAAGGGTTATTATTTGTCAAACCTACCAACGTTACCAACCCCAAGTTTTTCACCTTGGTGAAACCCTTGTGATTTGCCACGGTAGATCAACCACCTTTACCACTGAAAGCTCCTCGTCGAAGTTGTTGCAGTTCTAGCGCAGCATTGGAAGGTGGGAGCCATGACCATTGGTGGGGAGGGGTTGGGAGCCTGGACCATATATAGTTGAAGATGTAGGGAATTTTGCTCTTGAACTTGCAATAGTTGTCTTAATGATTCATTGTTTGGTTTGATATTGGGTGGATTATGGCGCAGAGGTGTTCAACGAATCAGCATCTTTATACAGGTGGTTGTGAATAATGTATACACAATCCTTGAACACAACATGTATTGTGGAATGTATTGGATTTAATACCCTTTTTTGTAAGGACGAAGTCTTTTCACATGAGGACCTTCTACATGATGTCGCAAGCTGATGCAGTTTTCGCAGATGTAGTACACAGTAGTCAAAGGAGACCTGGTGACATTATGCTGTTCCTTGTTGTAGGTGAACCAGTGTCATTGTAGATATGGGAGTGGCAAAAAAGAAGTCACTGTTGGACTTCTCACTTTTCCAAAGGCCATTTCCTTCAACTTGAAATACTTCTGGACATATTTTTTCCCCATTTTCCCGGACTTTCTCGATTTTTTAGTGGTATTTCGAACTTTTCTCTTCGCCTGGAAGTAATACTGTTGATGGTTCAGAAATCCGGCGAGAAAACCAGCTGGGATGTATAAAACCTTGTAATAGTGGGATAAACATGGATAAACTATCTATCAACTGGTTTGCAGGATTTCTTCCATCAACAGTATTACTTCCATTGTGTCTCAACTGGTCAGGTCTTGAACGAGAACAGCTGATGTATTTGGTGCGAAATTGCATCCACCTAAGCGCAGACTACACCCGTCGTCGTAGCAAGCTCTTTGGGATGTTGGAAACACCGCAACTGGGATTTTGATGGTTGGCATTTTGGATTGGAGTGAGGAATGAATGCCATAGGAAGTAACTTAGTGTTTCTTTTTGGTGATTGATGTCAGCTATTTGTTTTTATTGTTTAGGCTGGAGAGAAGTGAAGACATCAAACTTTCTTATCAGATATCAAGTTCTCGAGTGCTGGACTTACTGTACTCCAGTGTCAAAACTCAACGATACAACCCTCCACTAGGTAGTTTTCGCAAAGGCTCCCAGTGAAATATCTATTTATTCTATTTGGACCCCAGGAGTATTCCAAAAAAAATCCATCAAACCACCAAGATGGGGTCCCGGGTCCAGTCATAAAATGAAGTAATTTTCCCCCTTTTGAACGGCCCTTACACCTGGCTAATTGTTTTTTTTTCGCCCCCGAAAAAAGTGGTGGAACCATGTCCCCCTACCGAGGTCCGACGGCTTGCAACGCTATCGGCGTTGTCTAGGTCTTACTCATCGCAATATCACAGAACATCGAGGAGATGGGGACCGATCTGAAATCAGATTTTTTTTTGGGGTGAGTTGTGTTTTTGGGTTTTTCGGGTTTCAAGAGAAAGGGTTTGGTTGGCCAATGTAAATTTTAGTGATTTTACCTGTCGTTGAAAGTGGCAACTGAACTGCAGGGTGCTTTTTTGAAGAGGCCTGAAATATGGCACAATGCATCCATCTTGAAACCATTCGATGCTGTCTTGTTCAACCAAAAAATGGTTCGCTTATTTTTGGCTACAAGTGCTAAGTGCTACTAGCATCTAAAGCCGACATTTTGAGGATATGGGATGGAGACTTTGTTTTCTTCATACCTCTAGTGTGGCAACATTGATTCCTTACCGGAAAGCTATTGCACTCCAAAAAAATCCAACCATATCACCCTGAAATTTGACACCCACCTTTTCATAGGGGTGATCAGGGTCATATCTTTGTGAATTGCTTTCGTCACTATCACCTTGCTCCCCTGGCCATCGGTCTGCAAAACTCTCATGGATTATTTTTTGGGCCAACCGCGTTCGAGGAGGACAAGATGTTATCTACAACTTCTTCAGTCCCGAAGTCTTTGAGGAATTAGGCCCAGCCATGAGATATGCCTGTCATTCATGTGGTGAATAGATGTGTATTTTTCCGCGTTTGCTATTTTCATGCCCTTTTGAGCAAACTCACAAGTTGTATGCGTACACATTTTTTTTTTGAACTTTTGAACACCAGGCACAAAACAGGTCACGTTTTTCCTACCAGACGAAGTGTTCCTGGATGGATCTGCATAGATATTATTTTTGAAGTGAGAACTCCACCCAAGTAACTGATTTCGATCCGGTGGATTTTAGTAGCCACCAACCAAGTCAAAGGAAGGATTTGAAGGGCAGGAATCTTCAATGTTCTGGTGGCAAGTGGACATATGCTTTCAATACATGTGTATATATATATATACATATATATTTATTTTTTTCAAAGTTATTTTATCCTCATCATTTCTTTTAACCATTTTACATCACCAAAATGCTGAAAAAAATTCTACACCTCTGGGGCATAAAAAATGTTGGCCTTCTTGGGACCTTGGGATTTGTTGTTTCGGTCGCATCCGGGGGCCCCTTTCCCCCGACGGAAGCTCCCCAGGTGATTCTGGTGTATCACCTGAAGAGGTCCTGCAATCGTTAGGACATTGTGCTCCTGAGTATAGGACGGCAGGGGGGCGGATGATTTTTTTTTGGGGGGGGGAAAAGGAGAAAATGGGATATTCTTCAACAAAAACACTACCAAAAAAAGATTCATGTGGTTGTAGATATGAGTTATGTGTGATTTAAATAGTAGAAAAGGGAGTAGATTGGAATTTGAATTAATTTCTTTTTCCATAGAAGTCATGCAGCTGAGTCATGCTTGCGAAGCAAGTACATGGGGAGATGATCTCAATCTTGGGCTGAAGGCTGAAGACATCTCTTGTGGCAGCTTATGAAGGAAACGTACAGCTTCAAACATATAGCACTGTTATTTTTTGTGTCATGAAAGCGCTCTCCATTATCACTTGTCATCAAGGTAATTCCACTCCGCAAGCTTCATTTGTTTTTGGTGTTTCATATGAAATTGATGGTTTTTTCATACTTCAGACATCACTCCCATCTGCCTGAGGACAATGTCAACAAATTCGAAGTCTGGGGAGCTGTTTCTTTTTTCCTCAGATCGGCGCTTCATCATCAAAACCTTGTCCAGTAAGGAGTTACTTGGAGTGAATTGGACACTGAAGAAAACGAATACTTATATAAACTTATATATATATATGTTCTCCATAAGTTTGTACTTAAATCTCAACAATGGTAAACATCTTGAAATTTCGTCAAATCTCAATACCTTTGCAACTGTAGGAAAAAAGCGGGCCCCTTGAAGCCTTGCACTTCTGATGATACTCAAAATGTAGTGACAAAGATAGTCATTTGATTCTGACTGGTCTAAGTAACGGGAAACAATGCAGAATATCTCAAAGTTGGATGGGCACAGACTGCTGCTAAGTGCGCAGCTCCAGTTTTTGAAAAGATGATCTTGGCACATTTTGGCAGAGCTGGTGAGTTCAAATCTCCGTCAATTGTTGGTGCACCAAACGAAAGAAACGGGGTGAACGTGATGAAGATCACATCTCCTGGCAATATTAGGGGCAAAGCAAACACACAGGCCTTCTCAAGGTTGACAGTGATGTTTCCTGGCTGGAGGTTGATTTTGCTGATGCGGATGATGCCTGCTTATCTAGACCACATTCAAAGATGGCCACGGTCGTTGATTGTTCGTTACGCAGGAGCGCGGCGGGGGGCATATTGGAGCCCAATTTTTGGGTCTTTTGCAACAACTTGTTTGTCAAAAAGGATGTGATATTTGATGATATTTGCATCTTTTCTGAGCGCTAGATTTCACTTAGCATATGCTCCAACCACGTTAGGAAGAATTACTGACTTGAGGTTAGCATATGCAGAGGTGACGCGGAAATCCTACAAGTTGTAGTCATTTCAAAGACCTACAGTGACCTACTTTCTTCCCTTCAATTCTGCACATGCTGTGCATGTAATTTTGAACTTTGAACATCTGAGCATCCACTTCTCGCAGTCTCCCACTGGTGTTTGATTCATTGCCCTTGTCGATTTTTGTTTCTCCACCCCCTTGATGGACACATTTGTCGATTTGTCTAAGTCGTAGGATTGTACCTGATCCAGCGTGGCGAGCAGTTTCTGCATTTTGTGGTCATGAAATCCGTCTTCGACCCACAGACGCTTCACCATGGACGACTGTGGGAGACGTTGACGGAGACAAGGAACTTTTGTCATAGGGGTTTCTCTTACCAAAAGGTGCCATAGACAGAATTTGAAGGCCAGCTGAATGAACGTCATGTGCTCTTCCAATCACACTATCTCATTTTTGGAAAGATGGTGTGGGTATCTCCCTGTCAGAATGTACCCCCTCAGAGCCATCCCCAAGTGAAGATTCATAGTTCTCCGCTACAAAGGGTGATCATCCTTGGGACCACAGTTCCTACGGGCAACAAAAAAAGATCCGAAGGTCTATGCATCTATGGTTTGAATATTGGACTATACATGACTGTAGTCGTTATGCCTTTTGGAGGTTGGAGTTGGACGATCCTGTGATCTGAGGATTTCCTTGCATTTGAAGTTCGACCTAAAGGGATCGCTGTACAAACGTGATTGGGTTGCAGTTCTGGTTTGTTGTTGGTGTTACCGGGGTGAGAAGGCCGGATCATTTAAAGGTATGGGAGAATTATCAAAAAGGTTTGGAGGAACCCATGTGAAGTAGTGTATAAAGATGGATTATCATGTGGGTTTTACATGAATTTACATGATAAATTTCCACATCTTTTGCATAGAGATCATGGATTTTCCTTTATCTGAATCTACCACAAAAAATGGCCTTATCGAACCCAAAAACATGTCTCAGATTTCTTCAGGGCTTAGAGCCTGGTTCAAAGTTTCCAAAGCTAATGTGTTTTTGAACACTCTCGCTCTCTCTCTCGCTCTCTCTCTTTCTCGTACACACAATGGGTGCGTGCGTGCGTGCCCACAATATGTACTTTGCTTTTCTTTACTTTCCTTTGCTTTGCCCTACTTGACTTTCCTTTTCCTTTGGTCTGCTTTGCTTTGCTTTGCTTGCTTGCTTACTTACATACTTACTTGCTTACATACTTACAGACACATACACACACACACAAATGCATGATCATTGCCAGCCACTGCAAAGTCTTCTCAAGCACGTCTTCCTGAGCTCAATCCAGCAGCTTGGAACTCACCGTTTCATTCTTTTTGAGGTAAAAAAAATCTCAAGAATCCGTGGGCAAAGATGAAGATTGGGTTCACTCTGGTCATCGTCTTCGGCTTCCTTTAGAGGTGCCGCTAGTGGGGATGGTTGTCAACATGTCACTGTGTCACCTTGAAGCCTCGAAGATGAACCACTTCTTTACACACTTCCTGTTGTGGCGATAGGTTCAGCGCGAATTCTGTGCTCAACATGAGTTGGATGCGCAGCTACTCTGTTGCAAATCAGTGTGCAATTCGTGGCTTGATTCGGGTAAATTGAGTTGATCCTGGAAATGCCCTCCCACACGATGGAAGTGTCCTCAAGAGACCTGGTTCTTGAGGCTGCTCGAAAGCTTTAAGATGATGGACTATTCAGTCTTGATAGGCGGCAGCGCTGCCATTCTGATACATCAACCGACATCAGAATCAATACATGATTTTGTAAGACAAGATCCAATTTTAACTTGCAGGAGATTTTATCTCTGCATGTTTGTGCTACCTTTTAATCTGAAGACATCTCCCAGAACAACATGGAGGGATTCCTTCCAAAAAACCCATCAACCAAACGCGCTGCGCTGATGCGCCAGGTGTACACTTCGTTGAGGATGAGTTTCAACGTATGTTGGAACCTGGATGGGGCGATGGATGTCTGATCTCAGAGGTTCCGGAACAAAACGATGGATGCCAATTTTCTCCGGATGTTTCTGTTGAAAATGAAAGGTAACACAACACTTTTTTTGGCCTTGGAGACTTTCTGCTTCTCTTGGTAGGTTTTAAAACCATGGAGATTTAGTGGAAATTCCATGAAGCCTAGGTATAGAGGTGACGGGATGTTATTGGCAAAAATGCTGTATGATACTTGACTTTCATTGCATTTTTATGTGGCATGCTTTCATTGCCACCTCTACTGTGAACTCCTGTTTTTTCGTTTCACGATCGCGACGGAAAGCTCTGGCGGCAGGACTGCAAGGAAGTTTACTATATTGGAATCATCGATCACTCCATTAAGTATGGTATCAAGAAGCAGGTGCCGTACAGCGGGTTTTCCTCTTGACCAAACCCAACTTCCATTTGGAATCATTTGGATCAGTGAAGCAGAACATAAGATGTTTGCCTTTGACAGTTTCTAGGCTTCAAATGTCTTTGAAAGTCTTAGATGATATGACGAGGCTCACAGACTCTAGTATTTTGAAGACACTCATATAACATCAATGAAATCTGCGCCGCTTCTGGTCGATTTCTATTATTAAAGGATAGCATTCTCCAGAAGATGGTCCTCCCGCAGGCCGAAAATCTGCTGCGGGTGGCCCAAGGCACTTCTGATCGTGCCTCGTGTGTGTGGGGAGCCTTAATTCCAGAAGTCAACGAAGGTATGTGATGAGATGTGCCACCTTCCAAGTATGAAATTAGATAATTAGTAGGTTGCATATCAAACAAATAAGAAGGCAGGATCTTATAGTATGGATTCTGATGTGCTGGGGGGGAGTGATTCCTTTTAAAGTTAAAGGAATTGTGGTCCCGTTTGGCTGATGGATGCCCTTAAACCACCAGCAACATATGTCACTGCTTTGGAAGGACACCAAAAGGCCACCCCATAAGCAACTGCTGCAGTAGCCATTAGCAGTCGCAAACGAATCACTACTGTATCCCATTTCGATTGAGTGTAAAAACATTTCAATTACCCCTTGGTAAACTAACAAATCACCTTGGAAAAAAAACACGATCATTCCTGGTAAAAAACCCATCCAAAATGGTGGGATTTTCCCATGGCTACGACAACTACGATTGATGGATCTTCCATCCTGCACCACTTGGGATGTCCTATATAAATGAATCCCGGTAAATCACTGGATATTTACCACATCAACTGGTGATCGCCCGAGTTCTGAACCATCAACAGTATGCAAGTTTACCACCTTCCCAAGGTCCGCGGACACCTATGCAGAGCGGCAATTGATGTTCTTGTACCAAAAGGTGGGGATGAGCTACGGCACAAAACATCCATGTTGGGAATACATGAATTCTTTCATGGTTTATATTAGGAGCAACAAATGTTTTCGCGTGCAGTATGTATCTATATATGGAGATGTAGAAGTATATCACTATATCCTGTGAATGTTATTTGCTTCCAAGCGATGATACCGATGGCATACACAGCCCATGACTGGACTGCAGCTGAACGAATCCAATCAGGTGATGAACAACCCCAGTGCCATGGACATCGGAACAGAAGGTGGCTTTGGAAGGGTCAAACACCATAACCAGATTGGTTGAACGTATGGACCAAAAATCCCAGGGCCCCGGGTAGGCATCAGAAATCACAGCCTGTGGCTATGGGAAATGGTTTGGGGTCACATGCCGGTATCTAGGATTCCAAAAAGAAGTATTAATATCCTGTAGTATCCTGTAGGACTAGAATGCTTTGAAACACCAGGAAAATATATTCAACCATTCAACATGCCGTCGTATGACAATGTCTCTCCCTCTCTCTCTCTATACAGTAAACTATACTGCATCCTTTGTGGATGGATATATAGATTAGACTAGATTAGATTTGATTAGATTAGATTAGATTAGATTATATAGATTGGATTGGATTAGATAGATAGATAAAATCAAATAGATAGATGGATTCGCATCAAAAAAAGAAACAATACATTTATATTTGATTCGAAATGGCAGTTTTCTATCCTTGTTTGATTTTACCTGAAGAACCACCCAACAAAAGGCCGATTGAGGGTGGATCTCTTCGAAGCCACGGAACTCATTGCAGCCGATTGGTGACTTGGGAAGAGTTTGAGTGGTGACTTGCGATGCTTCAAACAGGTACCCTCCCTGAAATCAACAGCTCGCACCTGAAACAGCGGGCCCGTTGGAAGATATGTTTCCTCTTGGGAAGGCCTCCTGGCAGGTGCTATGTTGATTTTGGGGAGTGTACATACCTTCCTGGAAAGTCAGCATTTTGAACCCCCAAAAAGTGGAGATTTGGAAGATGGATTTTCCTTTTCAATTGGGTGCCTTTTTAGGGAACCAAGACACATTAGATGTTTTCCTGTTCCATAAATGAGGTATGTTAGTTCCCCCCAAGAAACATGTCCTGATTAGATTTGTGCATGTGCTTTACTGATGTTGATGTGTTTTTTGGGAGGGGACTGCTTCAAAATGATGGGAAGGTGTTTGCAGCTGGTGCAGTTCTGCTTTTGGTGCTCTGTATCGTGATATTAGAGTAAGGGCAGTTGGATGTAGTTGGAGTGATCGCAGGAATGATGGTACTTTTTTGTTGTTAACCATAAATATTTGAGCTTCAATACTGTTCTATCTCTGTGTCTATAAACTCGTTCGATTTGATTTCTTCTTTTCATGCACTCGTCCGGCAAAATCACTGTTTGTTTTCGATCCCTACTGCCTGCTTTGGTAAACATCCCAATGGGCAAACTCTTAGATATTGTTGGCTTTCAAAAAAATGGTGAATTTCAAGGGGCAGAAATCTTGATTGTATAGTCTGAATACTAACAACATGTCTTAATCCATCATTTCTGATATTTGATGCAGGATCTTCCCAGGAAATATTGGGATAATAAGTTGAAATGCTCCTTGTTGCTGGTACTTTTGCTCTTGACATGTTTGACAGTTTTGTTTCGGAAAAATCATAAGTAGCAAAGGAATGGTGCATCGGACCCCTACGTCACCCTGAAACTGGGCCTTTGTGTCAAGCACACGGTCCCTCGACGTCAGCTGGGCAGTGACGGAGATGCACACATTTGGTGTGGTTGGTTAGGACTAGTGACTAGTGATGGCTTGAAAGCCGACAAAGTAACCAAAAATGCTCCCTTGGAAAAGGAAAAACATCTACAATCATTACAAATCACTAGTTTTGGATAGTTTTTGGGGGTTGTATTTGTTTATTGAATTTGGCCACTTATATAAGTCCTTTGTCACTCCCTTTAAAGTCACCCTTCAAACATATTCAAACTGGATGGGGGAGGACAACATTTCTGGAAGCTGCCGAATATGAATGTCACATCACGAGCTCTTATTCGTTTCAATCCTCCCTGGTTCATCTAACCAAGCAACGTCAAGCAACAAAAAAAACAACAGTTTTTTGTATCGCAGAAGAAGGAATGAGGAATGAGATGTGTAGCCTTTTCATAGGAGATTCCCATGACCTGCGAATTGCTGCAATTCAGCCCATGGCTTCCTGCTATCCTGGCATTGAGGCCACCGTTCCCATCAATTGCAATCCTGTCTGGAATTGTTCCTTGTACCTACCGGTGCACCAGGCTCCCCGGCAAGGTAGAAAGGGTGAAAGACCGTTTGTAAGAAAGCCTGATACTTGTAGTGATGATGATGATGATGATGATGATGATGATGATGATGATGATGATGATGATGATGATGATCACTATCATCATAAGAAAGAAAGCCATGTCTTCTGTCTTTGTGAGTTTTTTTGGTTTCATCACGAAGAAGGTCTGGCGAGATTCATGATCCATTCAGGTGTTGTTGGGACCCAGACCGGCCAGGCGCATGAGCATCAAGAGCTCAAGATCACTGTTTGGGACGAGGACCACCCAGAGAAAAAACGAGAGTTCACCTTGAGATGAGGGAAGTTTGTACGCTTAAAAAAGGGGTGCCAAGTGAAGGCAAAGTGAACAGTTGATGATTCATTGTCATCATCATCCTCTTCATTTTCATCTTCAAACGCTTCATTGCTGCCTGCAAACATCTCCAAATCCAACAGATACTGTACCACAACAAAATATCACAACGAACACCAAGCACCGCTTGTGATCAACACTACCAAGCATCAGCCGTCAGGATCATGTGAAATCCATACGTGGCAATGATGACTTTTTAGGGCGCCTTTCAGTTCCCTTGGCAGCACTCGCCAAAAGGTCAGAACCCAACGGAAGGAGCTTCCAAAGTGGTGGGATGTTTCATGCTCCATGTTGGTTGAAAAGAAGTATCCTTCCAACAAGAGTCACTTATATAACCAGACATGATCAAGTGAACGTTGGTTGGTTGGTGACGCCTTTTGTTGGAAACTTTCACAGCTTCACCCCCCCCAAAAAAAAATCACCTCGCCCGGTGATTTTGCCCATGTTTCGCCTTCAAAATGCGTATTTTTGAGGTGCCAATGTCTTGGATCCTGAAAGGACCCGTAGAACCTTGGTTAATCAAAAGGGAGCCGCGTCATTCAAGCCCCTTCTTAGTCGCTTTCGGATTGGGTAAATCCACCCAGAAAAGATGCTCTTATCATCTCTTATCCAATTGCTTGACGAATTTTCTGATACCATTTACTTTGATAGGATATTAATATCAGGGAGATACTGGCCATATGTTTATGCTTTGTTTATTTCGAGCAGCCTTGAGTTCCTCACCAAGAACTTCACCCAGTGGAGTAGGCAAGTCCAAGGGAAGCCTCAAAAGGTCGTTTAAGAAGGAGATCCCGATCCCAGAATCCCTCCCTTAAACAGGCCGAACACCCAGGGACCGGTTGGTGAGATGTGATAGTTCAACCAGATTTATCCGAGTTTGGTTCGAGAAATCACACTATTTCAAGACTTCAGAAGGAAGGGCCACACATTCATTCTGACAATCCCTCCTCGGTTGCAATTCTCCAAGTCAATACTTTTTCAGTACGACTTCATCTCTACATGTACTCTACCATCCTTCATGGTCCTCTGTGTCTCAAACTTTTTGGGGAAACTTCTCAACATACACCTTCACCCCAAATCCCTCCCCCAACTAAAAATGGGATGAACAACCAGCAATCCAGCAACTATTTATGGGAAAATAAACGTCAAACAAAAAAAACATCCATCCAACCTGAATCACCCATTGTCATGGGAATCTAAGGGGGTGGCATTGGGGGGTACCCTTAGATTCCCATAACATTGGTGTGTTTTACCGGGGGGAAATTCCGTTTGCGCCTGGGAAGTTGACACCAAGGATCTGAAACAAGTGGAGCTCTCCGATGTTCCCAAAGGTCGCCTTTCCTTACGTTGTTTCTACGAGTCGGTTGGGATGCCCAAGGGGGGGTTGAAGGATGCCTGGGGCTTGGGGCGGTTGGGTGGTTCATGTTGGTTGTTGGTTGATGGTTGATGGTTGGGTTCCAAAAAGGGTCAGTTTTTTTGGAACCATTGTCATTTCTTGGGGGGAAACAGTTGCAAAGCATATCCATAAAGAGAATCATGGACTAGAATCTACCACACAATAATGGATCTTGAAATTAGAGTAACTCTCTAGATATCCAGCTGGAACTTGAACTAGTTCATTTACAATAACAAAAAAATACCAAATTGGATATTTTTGGGCTTTGTAGTTTTAAGACATGACCTACCCACCCAACTGTAAAAGGTTTTTTGAAGATTGGGATACCTTCCCATTGGATCTTTGAGGCTGATGCTCTTTCAGAGGACAATCTGCTAACGAAAGAATCTTGGCCTAGCAAGAATTGCCCAGTGGCATTTCCGTTTCGCAAATGTTGTGTTAGCAGAATGATATAGAAATGATTTGAAATAAGCAAGGCAACATTTGTACATCTTTTGATATTTCGCATTGCCACATACACACACAACCCTGCACTTGAACCACAACACAATGCGCAGGGCTTCTTTCCAAGTGGCACATGCTACCAACAAACAAATGTTCACAATGCTCCATTCTGATTGAATTGATACGTTGAAATAGACCGCAATGATTGCATCATTTGTCATCCTCTTGATCGACCCAATTTTCTTCAGTGGCAATATCCTGCACCAGTTGATGTTGTTGATCCACTTATCCACTATCAATTGCAACTCTCCTTCCGAAGAGGATACTACCTTTATAGGCTTAACGGATGGGGCCCACATGACGAATCTCCGAACGGAGCTGTGAACGGAGTCCGGAAGCACATTTGCGAAGCACCAAGGCTTCGCCAAAGGTGTACCTTGGTAGATTTGGTTAGATGATGGTGAGTTGAAATCAATTTTTTTGTTACTAAATCCCACCCTAATGTCTGGAACAGATCATTGAAAGATGTGATTTCAAAGCTTAAAAGAAGATGCTGGGTATATTCATTTCAATATTTCAGAGAATGCTGACCCATATAGTTAAGGAGGTAGGACTAGAGCTTGAGACGCCAATCATGCTCTAATACTGCACACAATGAAGCTGGAAGGTATCTTAGTGAGAAGGCTTCTGCGATGACAAAAACACATGCTGTGCCTGGAAACCTGCATATATACATATATATATAAGGAGTTGCTATGTCTTTGACAGTATATTTGTCATTTATTCTATCAACTGTGCACAGATGCAAGAAGCATCTGACAAGTATGAAGACATGCACCAACTATATACACGTTAATCATCTCAGATGGGATACATTTCCGTATCCCAATAGACATCATGTGTTTTCCCACATGTTTAGGAGGATTCGTTCAAAACACAGTGCTACCTACAGCCAAGTCACGATGGGATTAAGAATCCTTGCAAGCCATTCAAGCTTTTCGGAGTCCTTACTTTTGATGAATCCGTCGGCAGTTTCGACCGGGCATGCGGGATCCAGTAGCAAGAAGAGGAATAAAGCAGCGCAATCAAACCTGATGAAGGAATGATGAAGGAATGATGAAGGAATGATGAAGGAATGATGAAGGAATGATGAAGGAATGATGAAGGAATGATGAAGGAATGATGAAGGAATGATGAAGAACTGATGAAG
>DF239414.1:124603-152041 GCA_000507305.1 Breviolum minutum Mf 1.05b.01 | reverse complement strand
GATGATGATGATGATGATGATGATGATGATGATGATGACAATGACTGTAAATCTTCAAATCCGTAGACACTTACAGAAAAATGAGACGCTCCTCCACCGAATGAACACCTGCCCTTGTGGCCATAATGCTCTTTCCCCTATCTTTGAGGCCATCGAAAGACGCGGCGTGCTGCATATGCAGCCCTCTCTACCGAAACGCCGCGGTGTGAAGAAATGTGTAGCCCAGGTTTGGTGATTTTGGGGGATTCCTCTCAAAGCCCAAGAGATTTGGGGATTTATCTTCGAATTTGCCCAGACTTGTGTGTTTGAGCTGAGCGTTTGGTTGATCCGTCAAGGTGGTCAGAGACCGTTAAGGATGCTAGGCGTTTGAAAACAACGACGACGACAACAGCTATAGCGACAACGGCAACAACAACAACAACAACAACAACAACAACAACAACAACAACAACCAACAACAACAACAACAACAACAACAACAACAGCAACAAACTTGATTAGCCAGCATCACGTTGCCGCAGAGACCAGTGTCTTACAATTGGTTGGGTCTTCAATCTACTTCAATCACTCTGAACCCATCCGTTTGTGTTCTTGAACAGGACCATGATATGATAGCAACAATACGAACAACAACAGTCATCATCATGGTGATGATGATGACGATGTTTATGTCTAGCCCACGACTAAACGAGGAGATACTAGGAGAATGGATCATCATGGTAATGACACTCAATCAAAGGAGTTGTCACAGAGACAATGATAACATCAATAATCACGATGTACCATCAATCATAAGAATGAGTGGCTGCATTTCGGGGATTTTGAATTCTGGAGTCATAACCATGCTCAACAATCTACCGGCTTTTCCATGGCGAAGCATAAGGAGTTGGCCGGCCTCAGGGTGAAAACACCAGGAATGCCAGGACATGTGAAACCACAGACCCGTGGTGAATTCTTTTTCTGTGTGTAACCAGGAGCATCATTTTTGAAAGCCGCAATGATGTGTTCTTGTGGCTCGAGATAGAAGTAGTTCGGTTTTTTTCTTTTGCAGCTGTTTAGAGCGGCCCCCCATGGAGAATCGAAAAGTGCCTTTGACTCCAAAGTCTAAGCGTGGATGTTTATTTGGGCAAATTTTCTCGAGGGATGTGGACTCTGAGAGCTTTAAGTTGGAGCGGTGTTAGAGCTACAAGTATTTTCCATAGCAGGTTCATGAAATCCTGATGGTTTATCCAGCCCTATGCAGCATGAAAATGGAGGGTTGAGAATGAAAGTGCCAGGATCTAGAAACTTCAGGCTTTGGGTACCTTGACCATTCACAAAAATTGCACATTAGGGATAGCATGGGATAGCTATCCTGTTGATATTGGAGGATATTTCGATCTTTTCCTGCAAAATGAAAAGCTCACTGGCATTTGGTACCTTTTTTCTTTAAATGTCAGAGAAATGGTGGAAAATCATTCGAGAAAACCGATATATCAGGATATTTCCGTCATAAAAAGGTAATTGTATCCTCAGTTGACTTCTACTTCAGAAGGCTTTGCACCCCCAAAAAATGGCTTCTTTCCCCCCCCCCCGTGCTGCCGTTTCCCTTTTGTCTCGCCTCTGTTAAGGTGCGGGCCCCTTCGGGGGTCGTCGTGGAAGAGATTGAGACTCTTCCTATGTCTTTAACCTTGAAATTGAAAGTGGGCAAACATAGGCAGCTTGGGGCCTGGTGAGTCCCAGATGGTGTTTTTTTTCTGCACATGAACGCCCCATGAATCTTGGGAGTTTTTAAAACTCCAGTAGGAGTTTGCCCCATGAGATGTGATCTCGGCGACATGAACAAAAATCCAAGGTGAATGAGTGAAAGGGATTGCCCATGAAAGTATCTTCAGGAACAAGATATCCACAGATGGTAGCTAGCTGAGTTGAAAAAGATCTTTTTACGTTTTTCAGCATTTCGAAATCTCCAAATTTCCCAAGGTTTGATGGCTTAGTAGTCAACCCACTTTTTACAATCTGGTGTACCTCATCTAGGTGATGGTTTCAAATTATTATTTTTTATTTTTGCCCCGAAAATCGGGGATTCATGATCCAATTTGACCAATAAATATTTTTTCAAATGGGTGGTTCAACCACCAACTAGTCATCATCAACCCCCCCCCCTCTTTGATTCAAATCCGGGTCCTTGGATCTGGCCGTCAGCCAGGATTTGTTCTCATGTCGAGCTTGGTTCCTTAGAGGTGCAACTCACCGCGATCATGAGCTCCTTGAGCACCTTGGATTTTTGTTGTTGTTGATGTTTTTTTTTTAATCAAAACCAGTGAAAAGGGGCATTCTGCTTCTTTCGTTACCAGTTTTCAGAAATGATATTGTATTTTTTGTGAATGCAGAATGCATGCAGTATAGAGAGTTCTCATGAGCTACCACATCTATAATATAGATATAAGATGTTATTCAGAATCTAAATCATTTTGCCTGGATTTCGCTTTTTTGCCTTCAGTTCAAAGCCTTTGACAAAAAATTTGTCAAAAAAAAACACCGAGGCGTCCTGGAGCATTGCCACAGCCAAATGAAAGGCAGCTGGCAGGCCTGGTCGGAGCAGCCCACTTCGGGTTGTCCCCATGGTCTTGGAAGTCAGCATGAAGCAGCAGCAGCATCATCATCACAAATGGCCATCCATTTGACACCAATTCTTCCACTTTCTGATTTCGAAACGAAAAACGAGCTCAAGCAACAAAAAAGCTTGTTGCATTTTTGGCATCCCCCCGAAAAATCCACCACCCCCACCGAAAAAACCCAAAGGATATCGGGGTCTTGGCCTCGCCGAGGCAAACTTGTTGAATGCCAGCATTCAAGAACTCTCGGCACTACGTCATTTGGTCTTGAAGTTTGCACGTCAGGATGCCTCAGTTGTAGCAGGTAGCTAATTGGAAAAATGAAAGTTGTTGGTTTCACCAAGAAGTTTGAAAAAAAAGGTTGTATATATTGACATTCTATTGAGAAGGTATATAGCTCATTGCAGTAGCTTTGTCCAAGTTTTTGGGCGTTACCTTCCAGAAGTGGATGGTGTGTTTTGTATTTTGAGTGACATTGTCACTCAGCTTTCATGCCGTTCGTGACAGTTTCGACACAATGCAGGGAGTGGTGAAAATAAGAACAAGATCACATTGCCTCAAGTGTAACAGCATGCTGTACATGTAGAACTTCAATCAACTTCGCTTCACCGACAAATCTTACGTGTCCGAGGCCGCGCTCCACTTTTAGAAGCGGAAGAGTCGACGAGTTGGGGATCTCAGGGTTTTTTTTCTTCGTTGGGAGTTGAGCTGGACCCAAGGGTGAGTTCAATCCCCATCAGATTGAGAATATCACGACATACTCGTATCAAATCATATAGAAATATAGAAGAGGAATCTGGTTGATGATTTCCATACATCTTGACAGTATTTTTTTGGGGGGAATTGGATCTACTGGCTATCTCCCTTTCCAAGTGATGTAAAAACCACTTGACATCACTTCACCACTTGAAACCAGACAGTCACGGAAATTCCACCTTTGATCATGGGACACTTCATTGGTATCCCCCCACCAATGCCACCGATTTCTCAAGGAAGTTTATCATTGGATTCCTTCAAAAAAGATACGCCCCTAGAAAAAAGGTCTTATTTTTTGGGTGGTTTTGGGGGGGTGGCATTAATACCCACCGTGAACCTTAGGTTCTCATGATCAACGATGAACCCTTTGGATCCTCAGGTTCTGACACTCTGGCCCGCTGGGCAGGTGGTCCTTCTCAACTTGAGGTGCCCCGGTGGAAAGTGCCGGATGGTGGTGCGGGTTGGTTGGGTGATTGGAACCGTTGGTGATGTTGGTATCATTGGAGCAAATACCGGGTACCAAATTACATATAACCTTATATATGGACAATATGTGAAAAGTGTTAACGAGCTGATATACTCCAAATTATCCAAGTATCTACTGTATACTCATCACTTGTCTCTGTATATATCGGTGTATAGTGATATGATATATCATGATCATTCTTTATGTTCAACTCATTCTGCCAGCACCAAGAAACAAGAACGATATGACTTTAATGCAGGTCCAAGGTTTTCGTTAACCGTTAGCCTTTATCAATGAAGACATTTCAACTTCTTGACCAGGATCCAGATCAGATGCGTCTTTCCTCTGATCCATCTATGTCGGAGGTGGGACCTTTTGGAGTAGGTTGGAGTCAATGGACATTCCATGTTAGTGGAAAAACCTGTTGGGCATGTGATGACAGATAGTTTCGGTTTGAAACCGAGGGATGGTGAGAGCCAAGATCCTGATATTTCAAGATGTATTTCGGATACAGAACAATTGACATAGCTGGCTGGAAATTCTCACCAGAACATCCATCGTGATTCTTCCGGGATTGATATTGATTCAGCTTTGGGAGAGCGTAAAAGGTGTGAATGCATGTTGGGCATGCGAATTCTTGCCACAAGTTTTTGGGTGCATATACCTTCAAGGCTATATTTCCCAAACTATATAGATCAATATTGCAGTGCTACTGGGAGAGAATGACAATGGCTTCAGTTACTCAGAGGTTGATGAGATACTAGAATCCAAACATCTATGACATACTACAGCACATATACGCAATATATGAGTGGATCCAGTACCTCGCGCTCCTGTCATCTTTCATGTCGTAGAGAACTCGCCATCACACATTTGTCAACTCTTAAAAGTGAGAGGCAGGATGCCCTATCTATTCCTATCCGCCGCGGTCATCGTATGTGATAGGTTTTGCATGTGGCTGCTTCGCAGGATCTGTGCTTTCCATCAACAGTATCCCTTAAAGTATCCCAAACAGCTGCGGGTTGCACTTTAGTTTGAATGGGGTACGAGCTACCCCGGGTACGAGCTACCCCAAATAGATGGTAGACACCTTGCTCTCTTTCTTGGTGGTACCTTTTCCACCAGCCATCAGAAAGCCGCCATAGATACACACAATTTCATTCGGGCATGCCTCCCAAATTTTTTTAGGGTTCCAAAATTCCCCCCCAAACAAATCGACTCCTTCGGATATCTTCGAAAAACTATCTTTTGGGATTGATTTCGAGGAAGCGAAATCGCTGGTACAGTAGTTTTTAAGTAACACCAAACCAACGGGCCAACAGGCATTTTTCACGCAACCTTCCTCCCGCATATCTCCAGGACAGCGTGGGTGGTGGTCTGAACGCTCCACCCAGCGCACCGACTTCAGCCGAACATGTCACCTCTCGGACCTCCAAGTCGAGCTCCAAGTCGAGGTGGACGAAAAACGGGGATCACCGCCTCAACCCAATGGGGCTGCAACCAAAATGCCTAATGAGTCCCTATAAAAGGTGGGATGAGTCGGAACATCTCCAATTTCCAGAAAGTTTAGTTCAACCCCTGATATTTTTGGGATCACCTAGTAGGTGGTTTCAAAATTTCTCTTATTTTCGCCCCGCAAAATTGGGGAAATGATCCAGTTTGACCAATAGATATTTTTCAGATGCGTTGAAATCACCAACCAGACAAGACTTTCAAAAAGAATCTGAGCCCCAAAAATGCTTTGAGCTCAAAAATGGTTTCCAAGACACAATTCTTTGGTCAAATAAACACTTCCACTGAAGGACTTTTTTTTGATTCGTTATCAACTCCGGTATCTTCAGGATCCAAGACACCAGCTGGGTTTGATAAAGGGATTGTCAATCAGCTGTGGGGAGGGTGCGGCCAAGGGGAGTTTGAACTGTCATGTTATTTTCATTATTATTCCACTCACGATTTTTTCTGCTTCAATGGGCGAGAACCATCGACAGATTTGGGACACTACCAACCTGTTAATGACTCAGTTGTACCCAAAAAAAATCTGTCTGATTCTGTAGGTGTTCAGAAGGTTTCGATGAATGCTTCGATGAAGGTCAGGGAACAGATAGGCAACAAAAGCTTTGGCTGATTTTTTCCACGAAATGCATGCCTCGAAGTGCTTGGTTGCCGTATGCCGCGGTTGTCAATTCAGGATCTGTTGACCTGTGGAAAAAACGAGGTTCATGATGAAAAGAGCCTCAAATCTAGCAGTTTGACTGCCCATTTCTTGTCCGACACTCTTGTGTCAAAGTCTACTTTGTTTATCTTTGTTTTATTTTCCATGGCACAAAATTCGACCACAGGTTTGCTTATTTGTATCCCAAGTATCATATCCTGTTTTGTGGTCAATCATTTTGAGTTGCATCCATATATATATATATATATATATATTAATATACACATAATATTTATACACTCCCTGAAACTAACATGGCCCCCGAAAATGTATGGTTGGAATACTAGTTGGGGCCCGGCCGATTTTCAGGGGCGAACTTGCTGTCAGTTGCAGGGAGTGTAAATAAATGCGTATCCTTTATTTTTCTTGCCATCTAGGGTTTTTCCCGAATTATTTTTCTTGCAGGTCTTCCAAATCTTCTGGATCCTCCTCATCGCCAAAGTCTAACGAGAGCGCTGGTGCTGCCGATTCTACTGGTAGTGCCACGAAGACGCGTTTTCGTCCATCCAAACTCTTCAGCGCGATGAAGGTGGAACGGGTGTACTCTTCTGGTTGGGGGAAGGGCTGGCCGGGGAATCTGTGTGTTGTTTTGTAGTTAAGAGGGACTAAACAAATCTGTAATGTATATGATATCATATGTTTTAAAAAATCACTTGAGGTGTTTTTCTTTTGTTTTTTTTTCTAATTTTTTTTGGGATGGTTGATGGGTCAAGAGTTTGTTGATCAAACATGGGGTTTCCCGTGAAATGATTTCATATATGCTGGTGTGGAAGCTGTGTTCAACATCTCGTCAGCTGAGGTCAGCCCCAAAAGATACAGAGAAAATGCATCTTTGATCAGTTTTCCATATGGATGAAATATGATCATCCAGACAAATGATATGGTTTTACAAGGATTTCACATTATTACATAGAGGTTTGGGGAGCTCAGTCGTAGAACCTTGTCAGTCTACTGGACTTTCTGCATGCCCCAACTGCTTCAGGTTTGTCAAATTGTTTCATCCTTGGGAAGCTACAGCTGGCCATGCACATGACGTGAACGCAATCTATCCTGAACCAGAAAACACCTACTGTAGTCCCGCAGACATGGTTTGATACGAATACATTCATGATATTCATGCACTGTCACTCTATATGTCTTATCAAACACATGGAAGTCAAAAAATACCCATAGCATCCCTTGGCTAATCTGAAGCTTAGAGATTCAGCGATGCAGGGCTTGTTGTCGAAGAAGAAAAGCAGAAGCTTGGCTGCGACGTCAAATCCATAAGGTCATCCAACGGCGGCCAAAAAAAAGGGGAACATTTCGAGATAGGCATGACAAAGATGTAAATAATATAGTGATGAATATTTTGGTATTGAATTTTTCATTTTCCCGTACTTTTCAGAATGCAATTATATAACATTCTGGATGATCATCATATGGGATTGACGCATTGCCCTGGTATTTATCATATCAATTTCAGGCACTTGTTTTTTTTCCCAACGCTGAAGAATCCTTGCGATTCTATTGCTGTTGATGGCCGAAATCCTGCACATGAGATGTACTATTTTCATGTCACGGGATAAATCATGGAAATCTAAGGCAACCCCCCACCTTTTTTTTCCCAAGGAAATAGCAGGCCTCCAGACCAGGGAACGATGGTGCTTCCCAAAATCCCATGATGAAACAACCTGAGGAGTGGAAGTGAACAACGACGATCAGGACGATGGGGAGGATGATGATCCCATCGATTCAGTAGCTTGGCGATAAGACAATGCCGTTGGTCGCCTTCTGTAAACTCACATCACTTTTGTATACTTTTGTAGATGATGGCTTCAGTTGGGTGCATCATCTACAAACTAACAGGTGGAATTTCCTTTCCTGCTATAGTTTTGTATATTTTCTGAGTTTTACTTGAAAGTAAACAAGCGGGAAATAGAGGCCTGCCCTGGTGTCCTTGATTTGATTCATGAATTATGTTCCCCTGAACCAGGTTTGGTTCTTCTTGACAGTTTGACAACATTGGATTCAAATGATTTTGCAACATGAACATCTGACAGCTGGGAAATGTTATATACATATTCTCTAGGACATATCACGAGTTGTGTCCAATCAACCAGAAACTCTTTGGCTAGATGTCGGGACTTGTCCCAGCTAAATTGACCACCATTGCCTCATGCTGTTTATCATACATCAATGATTTTTGTTGCTCATAGCCGAATATTCCCAGTTCTGAGTTCTCTTGTTTTTTGATGTTTTGTTGGTTCAACCTGAAAAAAAAAACAACAAACAAACAATTTGATCCGAAAAAGGATCCAAAGTTACTCCCATTTTCGGATGGTCTTGACTTCCCACGACGTTCGATCCTAGGAATCCGATGAGGAAACTCGGGATGTGATGTCCAGCGTTATGCCGAGCCGCCCGGGCCCAGCAACTCGGTGATTGGAGCAGTTCCAAAAGTTGTTTTTTTTTTAAAATGGCCTTAAGGAACTTCACATACATTTATCATCATTTATCATTTACAGAAATGCTTATATAAATATTACTGCGTTTTTTAATGCAAAATATGAAAAAGCAACTTCATATAGCAAGGTGTGTCATTGAAATCAATGCAACTTATATATTTTACAGAACTCCAGTGTAAACTATTTCACAAGGGAATTGCAAACAGCTCCAAGCAAACATCTTGTGCAAATTAATTCTTACTGAAATTATGCAAACCTGAGAATTTTATTAGATGTACCGCATAGTCGTAGAACAACCTGCTGGCTTGTCGTCACCTCTCTCACACTGAGGCGCCTCCATTTCGGAGCGGTGCTGCAACTTGGTTGCTGAGAGCGGTGGTGAAGGTCTGTGTTGATGGAAGAAATCCGGCTAACTACTAGTAGTTAATATGGTAAACATACTATTATTTACAGGGTTTCATACATCACAGATGGTGCAGGATTTCAGCCATCAACAGTAATTACAAATGATGATTTGATGATGATACTAGCTGACTTTATGATGACGTTTGATTGATTTCGATGGCCCAAATGCTTATTTTTTGTTGTATGAGAACTGCGTAGGATAACAACAATATGACAAATAATTACACTGGAACGTTCAATGAGAAATTATTGGTGAGGGCAAAACTCATAATAACACAACATGGTTTTCCTGCCTATTGCCCCTTTCGTGCCTGCAACTAAAAAGGGGGATTGTGCTGGCTCCAGCATCTATTGGATAGTTTTTGTTGAGAAATTATACCAAAAACTGAAAATTCAACAAATCTACGTTACAACGTCGTGAGAGTTGGGTCCTTTTTTTCCCATCAACAAAAAGAGCGAACCTTTCCAGTGGCTGGATGGCTTGGCTGCGGCTGAAAAACCCTGGTGAAATTGCAGAGCTCCAGGCTTGGCATTGCAGGTTCAATCATGATTGATGCGCATAAAAAATCTGGTACAAGCATTCACAACTCAAGGAATGAACCAAACCAGTGCATTTTGTGATAGTCTGGGTGTCTCCAAATAAGGCCAATTGATTTAGCTCATTCGAATATGAAGAGTAGGGCTGTGGCACTTATTTAGCTGAATACTTTCTGTGTGCCGCTTGACGTCAGCGCAAAAGGTGCTGGCAGGGTAATCCACCTTTATTTCAGGAAGTACAGGTTGGCAAACAGTTACAATTTATCCAGATTTATATGATAGTGTATTTAAATGTTATATAATTGTATCTATTTGGGGGATCTACACATGCGTAGATATATACGTTTGATATATATATATATGTATATATATATATATGTATTCATGTTTTTGTGCGTCAAAAACCCTCCTTATTTGCCACCACCGTTGGCTCCTCCAAGGCCCCTCCAAGATATCCGTGCCACAGTTTGGGTCCGCAGCAGCATACTGTGCCACCGGGACCCATAAGGACAGCGGCACAGTTCCGCAATGCACGGCACAGTTCCGCTGGTGTTGTTCACCAGCGATATCAGCGAAGTTGATTTTTCCAGTGAGGGGAGGTTGTCACTTTTGATTTTTGTTCATGATATTTCTGGGGAGCTGTCTGAGATGAGCCGCTTTTTGAAGATTTTGATGAGATATGAATCATGATAGGAAGGATTTTTTTCTGTAGGTGTAAAGGTATAGGACCGGAAAAGAGTACAAGCACCATGTTTTGCTAAAGGTGACTTTTCGTCGCTTTTCAGAACTTGAAACTATCTTGGCAATGGAGAATGAAGCGGCCATGTTTTCGAAAAGGAAGCGCTGGTCTTGAAGGGGTCCTCATGTGTTACCCTGATTCATGTGATTCTTGGAAGAGTATGTTGGACCTTTTTTTCATCATTATGAGGTAATGGCTCTGGAAAGAAAAATCCTTCTTCCAGATTCTGCCATCTTTATCTTTAAACCATACAACAATAGTACCTGCCATCAATCAGACAACATCGTCTGCGACCAAGACTTCTCGCTCTTTTTACAGGAGACTTTTCCAACATGAACCCACACTAGCACGTGAAAAATCCCTAAAGTCACAGGGAAATTTGGGAAAAAAACAACATCAATTCGGCTCCCCAGAGAGTTTTGCAATCGCCGCCAAAAAAGTCCTGAATCAATCCCTTTCTTTTTGTGCCCTGGGGGCACTGGACCACAGCAGCAGGGTGAGAGGCTTCAAAAAATCTGACCCCTGGAGGGGGTCGATTGAAGTCGCTTGTATAGACTCTCTGTCCTTTGCGCTCAAACTGGCCCAAATGCCCAATAGAAGTGATCAAGCCATTGGTTTTTAAGGTGACAACAATGAAGGGGTGATAGAAATTGGTAGACCCATCTTGTAGGAAGCTTCAGCATGTTGATTACTTGTCACTTCTTCAGGGAGATTTTATTGTTTTCATCAGCCGAATTCCAGGCAATCCGATGTCAGAGGTTTGCGTCTCATGCCGTTGAAACGTTGGATGAACAATTCCCACGGAAAGAGAAGCTCTTGAGATCATCCGTAACATGTAATCCAAGATTAGATGTTTCTTTTTTTGAAGAACTCTGGCTGTGTCAGTCATCAGTAGCAACACATGCTCCAGGCCCATCAAAGAAGGTTTCTCGTTCTTCAGCTTGCATTGACGTGATATCATCAAAGGTGCAAAGGGAGATACGCCTGGAAAAGAAAGGTGCAATGCTACATATTTGTTGTCACATTTTCCAGTATCAGTATATGATTTCACCAAGTTTTTGTTATATGTACTGTATATCTGTATATGGTGTTTAGGTTCCTTAGAACCTTGAATCGTCCTGTGGCATGCAAGTCATTTGAAAACAACGGTTGGACCAAGAGAACAGCTGGTTATGTTTTGGGCCCCCATTTATTCGAGCCTTGGCATACATAATAAACGGACCCCCGACACTGCCTTACAGCATTCGCCAAACTTGTCAACAAAAAACACCTCACTGAAGAAATTGAGATGTAGAAAAAAGCAAGAACAAATGTGACCTCATTCTATTTGTGAAAGCTGAGAAAGACTTTGTCACAATAAAAAAGCAAGCAAACATTGGCTAAAATCCTTTTAGACATATATCATATATTGTTCGACCAACATATTGAAGACAGGCCTTCTATGGCTCGACATATTCTCTTTTCTTTTCAAAGAACAGACGAGCTGAAATACAAAAAACTTGAGGAAAACTCCTCTGAGGAATGCTCCATGGCAACAATCTCATCCATGGCACAGACGACATCTCGACATCGAGATGAAGTCCGATACCCGCCGCGACGTTGTATCGGTAAATTGGGGCTTGGAGAGCCCGTGAAATGGCCCATGGTTGTTGAGGATCCAGTCACCAAATCGACATGAGGAACTTTTTTGGGGTGGCACACCCTTTGGGTGAATAGCAACAAACTCAGTGTACCTTGAGGACAACGGTAGATGTGATTGCAGAAGAGGTGCCTATACAGCCGTGGGATCCTGATCTCCTTGTCACAGATCCTTGAAAGTCACTTGAAAGCTAGTAGGATACCTTGTCAGGATTGCAGTTTGTGAGGTTTTTATATTTCATTCTTGTCAGCTAAAGACTTATCCTGATCCTCATCCCCTTTAAGAAGTCACTTTGCTACTTGATGTATGGTTCCATATCTCCTAAAGTTGTCCTTTTTGGAATCCAAATGGATGTAATATCAGAGATCCGGCCGGTACGATTCCGGGATATTTTTGACCGACATATCCTCAACAGCTACGCCTTGCTGAAAGTCAAACTCGCTTGCTGTCGCCTGGTTGAGCTGTAGACAAACCTGACCAGGCGAGTCGATGCGAGTTTGACCATCGATTTGACGACCACGTTTTTACAACTCCCCCCCCCGAAGTTTAACAACTTGCCCCTGAAAAATGGTGGTTGAAAGACTACTTTCCTATTGGGAAGGTAACTTTTCAGGGGCTATCGGCTATGTTAAACTTCGGGAGGGTAGTTGTTTTTGCTTTTGCATCTTTTTCGCCTCATGAATGCCGCTATTTTCATCTCCAGATTTCAAAAAAAGATTTCTGGCAGCGAAGAGGTTTGTCTCTGAAAAAAATCAACATCACTTGTAGGTGGAGTATTTCTATTTTTTAAGCCCTACCTGGGGACATGATCCAATTTGAGGAGCATATTTTCTGAATGGGTTGGTTCAACCACCAACTAGATCAGTTTGTTATTTCTGGAGACTGCAGGATGACAATGGCGTTTCTTTGGGGCCTTCCGCATGACTCTCGTTTCACCGGCGCAAGAAGCTTAGGGAATCTGAAGAGGTTTGGTGGTCGTACCGACACCGTCAAAACCCGGATATCAGTTAATTGCCCTGAGCCCAGCCAATGTCGCATGGTCAGAATTCTAAGGAATACCCAGTGTAAGTCTCATGATGTGTTTTTTGTGGTTGTTGCCTTTTTTCGGACATTTTCTGCCACATGTTGCGTGATCATCTTTTGAATATGTTTGAATCATCTTTGTTGGTGTGCCAAGGGGCACAGTTTTCGGATGAGACTGAAGTTTGGGTTGACCTTCTTCCAGCCTGATGCATTGTCTAGATCTTTTCGAAACCAAATCCGCATGTGATGTAAACGTTTCTGAGCTGTTTCATGGGATAGGTCAATAGCTATCTTAGTTGAAGTTATACGAGAAAATACATGGATATGCATGCTATGAGGCAAGACTCTTTAAGGCAGGAACGGCGAAAAGACGGTAGTTGGATCACAGACAGGAATTCATGATCACACTAACATAATATATCTTGACTATACGAAGAGTTCCAGCAAAAGGTCTCCTGTTGGATTGTGTCATTCACTGTTGTGAGGAGCATCTAGGATATGAACAGCTAGTCAATGCCCTCAATCTGGGGATTTTGTGGTGTTTCCGAAAGGTTGAAGTTGCTGATCGTTACCGCCATGTTGCAGACCATCCGGGCCAACCGGATCTCAGAAACCTCTCACTTGCAGACCTGTCACGTGCAGACATCAACTCTTTGCAGGAAAAAACGGCTGTTTCCGCGGTGAACCATTGTGAACCGAAAACGACATCCAATGGCAACGGAACGGCCATCCTATCTGGGTTTCAATGCCACCATCCTATCCAGGACATGGGGTCCTAAATTTTGGAGACAGCCGTGCCAAGCCGAGACGAAGGGAGAAAGGATCACGTGGATTCCGTTTTGTCCGACAAAAAAAAGTGCTGCTGACTCTCTGGGACTTTGATAGATGATTGTGGATGGATGGATGGATGGATGGATGGATGGATGGATGGATGGATGGATGGATGGATGGATGGATGATGATGATGATGATGATGATGATGATGATGATGATGATGATGATGATGATGATGATGATGATGATGATGATGATGGATGGATGGATGGATGGATGAGTGATGGATGGATGGATGGATGGNAGGATGGATGGATGGATCGGATGGATGGATGGATGGATGGATGGATGGATGGATGGATGGATGGATCGGATGGATGGATGGATGGATGGATGGATGGATGGATGGATGGATGGATGGATGGATGGATGGATGGATGGATGGATGGATGGATGGATGGATGGATGGATGGATGGATGGATGGATGGATGGATGGATGGATGGATGGATGGATGGATGGATGGATGGATGGATGGATGGATGGATGGATGGATGGATGGTTCGGCAAAAATCTGTTTGCGGTAGCTAGTTGATAGATAAAATCCATGAATTACGTTCTTCTTTTTGATACCATCTTCAGCTAAAGTTCTAGTCTGATACCCCAAGTCATGAAATTCTTGATTGATCTGAAGGGAAAGGCTTGAAAACCTGACAAACACATAGTTAACATAGTTGAAGTCAGGGCTGAGTTGGGATAAGTCAATTGGTCAAGATCCTGGCAAGAGACTCAAAACAGTCACTGAGATTCAACATGACTTAAGTACACCCAGGACTACTGATGAGTGCTTCAGTGGGTTACCATATGTCGCTCTTTAGCCATACAAAAATGAGCTTGTCTACTTTTGTCACACCTGCAAGAACTTGGGAACTGCACGCTCTGAGAAATATTTAACCTGGAGTGGTTTCTGAGGGAGATACCGTACTGGGAACTTTAAGCTTGATTGCGGAGTCCCCTTTTTTGCTTTCTGAAACAAGTGGAGGCATACTGACATATCTGACATACAAAACGACCGATGGCTATAATCCTGTACCACCAGGGATGTCAGAAAATGCACCGAAACCCGTGGGAGTCTTTGATCAACCAACCAACATGACTTGATCATCCCTTGCCCAGAGGTTCAATTGTTGTTGCCACACTTGGAGCAGCAGCAGGAGACAACCCGCAGTCAAGAACAGCCAAAAAACGGTCGCAGTTGATCAAAACTGGATGGAATTGAGATATTACAAGTGATTGGAATAGCACTTCACCATCTTGATTCGACAAATTTCATGTTCTCATCATTCGCGATTCTCTGGTGTCGGACTCGAAAGTTCTGGAGGTGAGATTCCAAAGGTTCCTAAATTTTTTCGATGCCTCTCATTGTTCCACCTGTTGTTCTCATGAGGACCTGTGAAACTGTAGCCCTTGAGATAGCTTTTGGAGAACATGACATGTTGGCAGTGATTAATACGCTTATGTAGACCCTATAAGTTGATATAAGTTGTTCCTTCAACCGAGAGGATAGTGGTCGAAAGCCACGTGCCCGGAGACTCAATGGTATTGCGACAAATCACAGGATGATTGTATTTCAATATGGGCAGATGTCCTACATTCAATACACCCCCGAAAACTGACATGGATGCCCAAAATAGTCATCTTTGAAAGGAGACACATTAAAAACACCGTCATTTTTGGTATCTATCTTAGATTTCGGAAGAATATGTGATATGATTTCATTCTACACGATGATCATTATGAAGATGACCGTCTCCGAGATAGTTGTGTGATTAAAGCACCTAAGCATAATGAATCATATGAAATCTGTATTCTATCCGGGTATGGTTGTTGTGTGATATATGATATTCCCTTAAACTATGCTAATGACATCAGACTCCCGGTGGAATACGGCAAACCCGGAGCTATATGAAGAGATGGTTGCTTGTCATTCCAATAGGTGCAATATTTTTCGTTCCTGTCAAAAACACAACTGTTGATGGTTCAGAAATCCCAAACAGCCACCTAGGATGTATAAAAACCTTGTCAATATTGGGATCTCAACTACCAAGCTCAACTGGTGATCGCCGGATTTCTTCCATCAACAGCCATAAAACACAAGCATTGTGCTGCATATTTCCAGATACTGACACAGCTTCAAAGAAGTAGCGACCGCTAGCATGGTCCATCAAGAAAACAAAAAAAAGACAGGGTATATATATATATAGATCAGAATAAGCCATGTTTTGTTTTTTTGTTGCAAATTGTCTATTCAACCCCTGATTTCCTTCTTTAAAATGAGTTCACAAACAGCATTTGTTTCAAACTCTTTGAGTCATCGAAAAATCATCTCAAATCACTCGAGCCGTAGAAGCGAGGTAGTGATGGTTGGCTGGGGGGCTCTCAGGGGTGATTTTCTGGGTTTTCCAAGTCGACGAAAAACTGTTGCCATGGGAAGGGAAACCAAAAACAAAAAACATGGCTCAACACAAACGCCATGTTGGCTCAGCTCCCTTTTTCATTCTGTTTTTTTTTCATCTATATATAGACAACGACTGTTTTCATCACATAGAGTTTCGGACTGTGCTTATGTTTGTTTTCCACTGATCCCTTGCAACTAAGAACTGAGTGATGCTTACCACATTTTCATTGGCTAGGCATTGCTCTGACTATCCTTTCCTTTCACCATAAAGTTTCCTCACCCACGAGGCTCCAACTTGTGCTATTCGCATGATGTCTTTGACTTCAGCGAGGTGACTTTTGGGAAGGAACAGTAAAAACAATATGAGGTGATATGAATTAATATGAATCCACATGAATTAATAGGAGTTAACCCCAACTGGCCCAACTGGACAAAAGTGGGTTGATCTTGTTATCCCGCAAATTTCCGCACAACACGTCCAAGTGTAAACCCGTAGACAGAGGTACCATAGAAATCTATTTGAAGGTGACAGGTGAAGGCAAATTTGCTGCTGAAATCTTTACCAAAACTGACCGCCTTGCCAGTTGGTGTCAGTGCCATCAGATGAACAGGCAAATTTCCAGGCTGGGCAAAGCCAGCAGTTTTCCGACGGTCAAAGTTGTGCGAAAGAAATCTCCAATGAGTCAAGTTTACAAAAAAAGGACACTTTAAAGATCTTTAACGACTATATGCCGCCTAGAAGTTCCGGAGTATTCCGGAGTTCAATACCAACCTTCAGCACATTCGTTTTGGTTGCGTTTGGTTTGTAGGCCAAACCCTACGGCCTCTTTCGTGCCTATGCTCAGTAGGGGCGCCTTTGAAGGATGAGTTCTGCAGGAATTTGGGATTGCAGAAGTATATCATTGCCTGGACATCATGGATGTTACTATTGATGATATGGAGGAATAATGAGGAAGATATATACATGCGTATATATATATATATATTCTGACAACTCCTTATTTTGCATAGGGGATTTTTGCTCAAATGATAATGTATGATCATGATCTAGTTCTTACTGCTCAGTACATTTCAAGTCATCCGGTATTTCGTTCAAAGAGTCGATGGCATTGAGGGATCTTGTCGTCAGTTGTGAGGCTCTCTTTTGTGTCTTGATGATTGAAGAATTCTTGCAGCAATAAATACATTGAACACAGCAAATATTGCCCAACTATATAAATCTTTTCAAGAAAATTGGGGGGGTGCTTCAACATGAATGAGTATTCAACCATGAGTTTTATTAAGACTTTCTAGGATGCTACGAACCACCCCAGGTTGGTAGAACCCAAAGCATCCCAACCTGCATTTGCCAGGTGAACATCCCAAGGTCTTTTTTCCGATGATGATTCAAAGATGCGGCGTTTTTTTTAGTTAGTTGATCCATGGTGATCCATGTATTTATAGGGTCCCCGGTTTTTGCTTCAAACGAAAAAGCCATCCTCACATCGTTCGCATCGTTCAACGTATCACCCCCGGGTTCGTGGCTTCAGGTCAAAGCTGGCAAACTTGATGATGGTCAAAGAGCTATCAAGACGACTGGGTGACAGGACCAGACCTCCGAGAATGACATGGTAGAACCCAGGGGTAGGGAGTGATTCTTTTAGGTGTTTCCACCCAAGAAAATTGTGATTGATCGTGAGTGACATGATTCATTGGACCATCATTGGACCATATTGGACCTATTGGACCCATCAGAGATACAATGAAACAACAAGTTGGAAATAAAGCATTTCCTGGAATATTCACCCATTCCCGGTCGGTGAAACAGATATTTGCATAGCTGGGTCCATGAAGCGAAACAATGCAGAATGTCCTTGGGGTATCACCATGTTTAATAACAGGTGGCTCTCTACATATCGTGGGATGCCTTAAAACTGTTTTTTTTTTTTGGGGGGGGGGGAAATCACACACACACACAAGAAAATAGAAGGCTGACCAAAGATGCGGTGAGAAACCACCTGGTCACCCCAAAAAGCGCAGCTCTTTGAAGAGGTAATATGTTAAACTACCCTCAAACTCAGGTCGGTGAATCAACCAGGAAGTGACCAAGATGTGTTGGGGAGCAAAAATATCGGTAGAGTCATGGAAGAACTTCCAACAACCAACTCCTCTCAAGTGGTCCATCCTAAAAGTCCCAGGATTTTAGTGAATTGCGTCCATCCTGGAGAGGTCTTGACCCAGGTGTCCCGCACCTTTTGGCCTGGAAAGATTTGGAAAAACATCTCCTGCACTTGAGGGAAAGATAGGGATTTTAGGGAGGGAAATGATAGAACATTATAGAACATTGGCAATTGGATGGAATTGATGTAAATTCAGAGTTGAAAGTACAAAGTCATTTTGGAGGCAAACCTTAAATGAGAACGCTTATTCACGTGATTGTTGCTTGTGTTGTGTCTAGTCATGTATCTTACACCAGTGAATGAAGATGGATGTTCAGTAGCGGCCTATAAATATCGATGATATTTGGACATGGAAGGATCCTCCAAGTCTTCCTAGCTTGACAGCGAAAGTCTGTCAGAATGATCGAAGTCAATGTATTTGTGGCGGGATGTCAATCGACTTCACCCAGTAGAATGAAAAAAAATCCGCTCAAAAGGACTTTTTTTCAGGTTGGTACATATAGAATTACTGCAGATGATTTCATTCACCACAGATGTTTGTAAAGTATTGCAATGTCAATGTGGCCTCAAAATTTACACCCCCAAAAAATAGCATGGATACCCACGATGATGGGCCTTTGAAAAGGTATATAACTCCGTTAAAAATGACAATTTTTGGTATCCATGTTGGATTTCTGGGGTGTAACACCCACTTTAAAAGTGCAGTGGCCATGATGATCTGTTGGAAGTGCAGGTGATGAATGACATGCACCCAGCGATACTGGCGTCAGCCGCCCAAGTCCAGCTTCGAGAGATCGGTTTGGAACATGAATTTCGTGGAAGACCAGAGACTTTTTAAATTAAAATGAGAACGCAAGCAACCTGTGGCTTGTAAATGAGTCTTGTTTTTTTTTGTTTTAGATGGGTTGGATGATTTTTGCTTTGAATCTTTCAGCCTGCACTCCGATCCTTGTATGCAACTTGAGAATTTGACCTGCCGACATAAGGCAGGTCTGAGGTCTGAAATTCGTCCACAAACATTGATGTCTAACCGTTACAAGTAAGGCATCCTAACGATAACAACAAACTTCTGAATCTTCTAAATCCTATTAATTTCTATGAGGTGAACCAGCATGTTCCAGCTAATATATAATCACGGAAAAAAATGAACGCCCTCAAAAACATAGGGTTCCCTTGGGAAAAAAACAAGCCGGGGGGGTGGTGGGACCCAGGATCTATTCAGCCTTCCGTTGTGTGGCACAGAGACTCTTCAAGTCGCCTGCCGAGGGCGCGGTCAGGAGACCAATCTCAGCGCCGGGAGTTGAAAGCATGAAATAACCCCTGGGTAAACTGAGATAGCTGGCTGGAATATTATCCACATTATTCGATATAGGAACTACATTTGACACAAAAAAAAGTGTCTGAGCATTTTTCCAATTTCTGAAAATTAGTTTTCCGGAGTGTAATCATATTTATGGCATCACCAACGAATTCCTTGGGGTTTGGACCCAGCCCCGTTGGAAGCACCAAGGTTTGTACCGTCTTCGTGGCAACTTCGCCGGAGCTGAAGTGCACGGGAGAGTGCCCAGCACCAAGGGGTGGTGAAAATGAAAGGGTGCATGGAAGGGTAGGGAAATGAATAGATCTTGTGGGAAAGCATAGTAGACATCATGACACGCTAGACATTCACCAATCCAACTTTTGTAGATGTTCTTTATTGTTTTTTTAAATTTTATTTCATGGATGTTTATTGCTATTTCCTGTTAGTTCTCGTTGTATCATTGGGGATTTTGATCTTGGCATCTTTGTTTATCAAAGGGTGCTCAGAACAGTTGGAGTTTGGGGGTTGACATAGATGACGCAGCAAAGAACTATTGTGGACTACAACATGTAGTTTTTAGGTGATGAAGCTCTCTAAGTTTTGTTGGTAAACCCAAGCTGAGATTAATGTTTCTACATGTTTCTACATCAAGTTTTCTATTACTTTGCTTTCGCTTCCTCATCTTTCTCCAAAAACCCGAGAGATTTATGTCGCCGTAGGCCACCCCAGTCAGACAAAAAAGTTGGTTCGGAAGAGGTCGTTTTCATGGATTTTAGGTGGAACCTCCCCTAAAAATGGGGGGGAACAAACACCCTCTCATCTACTTTGGGAGGCTTGGTGAAACAACAGGAATTGGCCGGGCTGTAAATGGGTACCTGGGGTTATAACTTAATGAGCGGAGTTCTGGGCCGCTGCTTATAACTGAAAACCCGGGGGCCCGCTGGTTGGGCCGTAGATTCGTTGGTCGTTTCCGTAGGTACTTTATGCGTTTGAGACCGGCGGCAGCTCCGAAGGCTGAACCAGAAAAGCTCATGTCGCTGTTGATGTGCATACAGTAGATTCGTGGACGATACTTATTCAATATTATTTAATCAGATTATTTTGATAAATGGTGAAGGATTGTGCCAAGAATTGTTGCTTTTGCCCCAGTCTTGGGAAGACCGAAGCCATCGGTTCAGAGAACATTAAGGGTGTGACAACGAGAGCGCCCAATGAGGCACAGTGTGATAAGGCAGATAATTATCGGCATGATAGCTTTCAAGGTGGCTGCAAAGCTTGTCCAAAAGCTTGAATTCCTGAGAATCCTCCAGCGATACACCAAAAAATGAATCACATCATTCATTTTGTGAGGTTTTCGATTTCATCTCATGATGTTCTTTAAGAACTATAGCAACTGATGTCGAAAACCTTACCCAACATGAATTTGCAATCAAAAGAAACAGCTTTTCTCTGCTGACATGACAGCGACAAATACCACCAAAATAAAGGCGTGAAGACGGTGGGTTGGGCACGTTGAGCGTGGCTTAGATGATGATCGATGTTTGAGATGCCAGTTGTGTGGAGATCGCCATGATTTTTCATGTACAGAAGATGTAGAAGAAAATATGTATGGAATAGAATGCTGGAATGAATATATATATATATATATACATATACCTTGTAACAAAGTATTTTTTTTGACACTTTATTGCATGTATCATCTATTTGTACGTGATGACATGTTTTTGCTGCTGCAATTGAATTACATGTGATTACATACTGTGTATATTCAGCGTTCGAGTCTGGTTCCCTGCTCCACCAGATTCTATATCACCATGGGGATCTTTCATCCTCATCTAAGTATTTCAGCAGACAAATCTGAAGAGCCTCTTTTCCGTGTTTCCAAGGCTGATGTAGGAGGTCTGAAAGTGTCAGAATAAACAATATTTAACTCATGATTCAGCATGAGTCTTGGGTCGTTGAGAGGTACCAAGTAAGAAAAAACAGCAGCCAAACAGCACAAAAAAGATATGTTTATGTTTATCCAACTTGTTCAAAGCAAAAACTCTGTTTGTTGATTGATTTTTTACAGACCCCGAAAAAATCATCAGCTGCTCAACAGGCAAATGCTTTGGCAGCCTTTCAACAATTGCACCAGGAAAGTCGACTGGACTTTGATCCTTCAGAACCTTAGCAGCACTGTTGGAAAATTCCGTCGGAGATCCGTCATTAAACCCTCCAAGTTTTGTGGTTTAGATGCCATGGAAAAATTTGCCACCTGGTTTTGATAATGGAGGAAACTCCATTTTATATAGGGGTTTTCCATTATTTTCACCATCCATTTTGGGGGGTTTTCCCCCTATTTTTTGGATTTCCACCCATCCAAACCGGCTTTTGTCAAACTGAGGTCAGTACCATGAGTTCTGTGACTGGGCAACATTTTCGGGGAAACACCGGGAAAGGTACCAAAACCACCGGTTGAACCAACACCAGGGTCCGATCCAACGCACCGGGGGGGAGTAGTGCTTCATGAAATTCATAGGAGAACCATGGGTCTCTAGTGATGTTTCAGGGTGTTTCATGCTGGATGTGATGACATCAGATTGTTTGGAAAAAGGGTGACTTGTCACAGGGAGTTTGCATGAAGCATGGATTTTTCACTCAGAGTGATCAAGGCATTGTTGAAAACTTGTCCAAAAAGTTCCGTTCAGCGCCTCAAACACACCACTCTTTGGCAAATGACCAGGGCATTGCTTGCATTAGGATACCGAGGAATCAGATGATTTCATGCAGTTTATTAGTACAGCTGTAGCCGTTTGAAACATATGTTTTTTCACCAACCCCAAAAAGTCATTCCGCCTTTAAAAGGTAGAGTGCCTAGACATCGATCTGCAGAAATTATCTTGACCCTAGTAGTGACATCACCCCCACAAGGCAGTCTGTGGTATTTCCCTCTGATTTCAAGCTTTTCCATGTTGGTGAATCATTTTCAATGTTGAAGATGCCTGACTATTAGTTGTTGTCTAACAAAAGATAGTATGAAAATGGATTTCAATAAGTCTTCAACATCAATAGAACTGTTTAGTACAATAATTTTCATAGATGTTGTTGCACATGCAGCATGTTGCCCCTAAGTCTACTGCACAGCGGCCATCGACGTGGCTGGAACAACAAAAACATCCGCATGTGATGTGCTTGTCGCACAATGTGAAGGTTGGTAAACCGGGGGTGGGTTGCCACTAAGTCAAGGGAAGGGATATGAATGGATCATCTTTTGTGACTTTTGTCAGTGTACTTTGGAAAATTATGGAAACTGTGAAACTTGTTGAACTCACACTGATTTTATCAATCAGGATTTGGTATGTAAACAGATCCTACAAAAAGTGTAGATTATATATTTCTATGTTTTTCTTTCTATATAGCCTTCATGTCAGACACAGCCCATTGGTTTCTGTTGTGAATCAGGAACTCCAACACAACTGTGAGGATGTTTGGCACTTCAGTTGACAGAATCAAGCACATATGTGCAACCTGTCATGTATGAGCTATGCATCAAATACACAACCCGTACTGTTTCATTTGTTGATCTCTATATGCATATCAATTTCCATATACTACCAACTACATCGTACCGATTTTACATCAATAGTGGTTATCATGATTATATACTCCTAATTTTGTCAAGGATCGGTTTTTAAAAAGGTAACTGTTCACAAAACAACAAACCTATGGACTCCTCGGTGTTAGATACCTACAACTGGGAACCCGAACGCGTGGAACCGCCAGTGTGACCTCGATGCCTGTTGCCAGGCACCAAAGTGGTCTTTCACCTCACGGGAGTGTTCCAATGATTGCAATTTGACCCAAAAACATCACGTTCCCGGTCCTGGGACCTATGAGTTATCCTTATCGGAGAATGCAGCCAAGTCTCTTGGAGTTGAAATGGTGTTTCATGACGGGTAATCCGAAATCGGACTTTTTAAAAATGTTTCAAGATGATTTTATAATATCTGGGGGGCTGTGACCCTAAATGTCTAAGAATTTCTCGCAAAAATATATAGTATATCTGATGTGTATACTCAATGTATACTCATATGTTGGGAGCTCGTCATGCATGTGGGCAAAAAACAAGGTACTTGAAAGCTCACGATTATATACTATTGCTATCTGGCATAACAATGATTACTCCGTCAAGCGCTTACTGAGGACTTTCCGTCGCCCACCAAAGTTTAGCTTTGGCTCAGCGGGACGAAATCTGGTGGGACAACGAAAGCTATGGCAGGAGCTGTAGTCGATGGCAATAGCCAGAGACGTCCGTGTAAATGGAGGTATTTATGGTAATGATATCCAGTTACTTGCAGAGGTTGAGTAGGGTTTACTGGGATTATATTTATATCTATATCATGGTTATATGTTGGTCTGTATCTCCACATACCTGTATATATTCTAAACATGTATCTACATGATCTATACATGTGTCATACAAGTATACATTTCCGTATATATTTAAAAATGCAATACCCCTTAAACCACGGGGGGGGCCATTATTGTGAGAGGACAACATATAGGATGTGCCTGGGAGAAGAAAATATGCAGCAACGGGAGATGATTGCCCCAGTTGGAATAGGGGTTGCAAGTGATGTAGGTATTTTTTCAAGTAATAGTGGGTACTTAGTTCAATTGACTCCTGGAATGCTCTGTGATACAGCCATAAGGATTTGTTCATCTCATTACGATGAACCGAGAAGATGCATTCTGCCCACATTTTGGTTTTCATTTTCTACGTTGATGTTCATCCAATATTTGGGAAGATGCAGGATTATCTTTGATAGAGGGGTTGGCCACCCAGCGGCATGACAGGAGAAGCAACCACCAGGTCCGGGCACGTGACCAGATTGAAAAATAATGGGGATTGATTTGATTGTTGTGTGCCGATAGCATCCGATGTGTATCCATGGAAAGCCAATCCAGTCGGATTGCTTACATAATGACATAAAGATTGAAGATTTCATCATATCAAATGTATCAAACACGTTGACGAATCACGAAACTTAAGATGACCGGATGACGCTGTGCCATCTTGAATCTTGCCATAGAAAGCCCCAATCCAGTGGTGGTCCACCGACTTGGAATGCACAAGACCATATTACAGGAACACCAACAATCTGAATCTCTGACATTTAGACTTTGAGAGTGACACCTTACGGTGTCTTTATGTACTGTGTAAATCTATCATATATTTATATATATTGTATATCTACATACTCAACAGGGTCCCTTATCAAAAATTACAGTGAAACCAAAAATGGATGGGTAGCGCCAACAAAAAACCCTTGGAATTTGCCGATCCATTTTCTCAAAGTTTCCAACTCTTTTGTCTGAAAGAGTTGGGGCCCGCTAAAGTGGATTCAACCCATGTGTGCGACACGGTAAAAACACCTTTTTTTTGATAGAAATGACGACCACAGTTGTTTTTGTTTATGATTTATGTTTAGAATTTTTTGAATGAAGTACCTGCTATGATCAGTTGGATTAGTGAGTCAGATTTCAGGATGCCTTTGCAAAGTGTAAAGACTGCGCTACAACCGCATCTCCTTTCCAAAGGTGGTGCTTAAAATTTAGATCTTCACGAGTCATTTGGCGTTGATCATTTCCCTAGATTAGCAAAACTATTCGAAAAACGGTCATCATCAAATAGCGGCTTCATTTCAGTTCCACCAGGGTGAGTCCCCCAACCGTGGGTCCAAACAACGCCAAGGTATGGCGGAAATTTCACCACCTTCGGCTACTGAAAAGCCCCGGAAACGGCGCTGGCCCTCCCATGGCAAGATGGCAAAAAACTTGTTTTTTTGTGTCCCGCAGTGGACAAAAACTTGGTAAAATCAATAAGTCAAGTTTCGACATGAAAACCTCAGGATGAAATATCAGAATTGCAGTGATCTTGCCAGTTGCTGGGTGAAGCGACTCAATAGTTGAAAAGAGAAGAGGTTCAAAAGGAGGTGGTGTTAGATGCTACATGATTTTTCTATTCATTTTGCGAAGACCTTGGGGAAAACGCAACCGTTGAAGACTTTTCCGGCCAAAGCACTCAAAGCAACAAATTGCCGGGCATATCATCCCGGGCATACTGGTTTACATGACTTGCCTACTCCTTAACGGGATTCCTATGGATTTTTTGTTGGGAGGACATAGGAGGACAACCCTTGTTTGTAGTAAGAAACCTAGAGAATCTCTTGTTGTGATTGTGACATCACTTGTCACATCTTGTCACTAGTTTGTCAGGTCAGTTGTTACTTGACAGTCACAGGAATGCATTCATCGCATCGCAGTCGGCGGTACAAGAACTTGAAGTGAAAGTTTTCCTCTTCTCCTGCCTCCTTTACCCTTATCGACGATTTCTTGGCATAGTTTCGTTCAGATTCTGAATTCGTCCTACATGAGAATTTTGGGCCAGGGCACGCGGGAACATACTGAAGTAGTGTGCGTTTCAATATAATCACATCCAGGACAAGTCGTGACAGATCGAAAAGATGCACATTCATATCCACTATTGTTTGTCATAGTCGATGGATGTGCATCTCAAACGATTGGACTTGACACATCTTACTGCTTCACCATCTCACTTCACGAACTCTTTTTCAGATGCCACACTTTGTAGTGGTTCTTTAGGTGAAAGACATACAAAAAACCGAAGGTTTTACTACTCCACACCCCCGAGTCCCGAACCGAACCTTTCCTCTGGATCTGATTCGGGTTTAGAAAAAATACCCCAACTCTTCGGAATTCGATTTAGGTGTAGATGGCTAGGGGCCCCGCTGAGAGGAAAAGTTGGACCTCTGTGAGGAACAAAATTCCTGAAGGTCCTTTCCAACCCCAAGCCGTTCCATGCTGTTCCTACTTCAACCATTACAGCCAAGCTGTAACGGTTGAAGCACTAGAACGACCACTGTTCAAACTGGTTGTGGCAACTTCGCGGCGAATGGCCAAAGGGAAATCAAAAGAAGGGGGGGAGGAGTTGGAATTGAAATGAGACACGGCGGTGAAGTCAGGGTGAACACTAGAATTTTCATTGAAACAACGAATCTCAGAACGTGATGTCACACCAAATGGATCCAAATGGTACTTTGATGTACTTTGTATGGAGAATTTCAATTGTTCCAATTGTTTCCAGGTCGTTGAAAGAACCAGCAACGGGAGGGAACATCAGAAAACAGAAATCAAGTCAAGATTTAGATGCTCCAAATGATCAGGTAGCTAACGACCCTTCTGTGACCAGGAGGCCTGACTGTGGGGAAATTGGACGTATCATTTTGGAACTCACCTGTTGCGCTCACAAGACAAGAACAATGATTCCCACTAGGCAAAGGATATTTTCGACTTGACAAGATATCCAGGTCTCGGAAGAAATACATCTATAAAATCCAATAATTTTCTCTCAGATTATTTGACATATCCGGTATAAATTTTTAATTCATTTCCAAATATGTATATCATATACATACATATATATATATATTTTTTTTTCCACTATGTTTCTATTCTTAAATTTATTGATGATTCGCAAAATGCCAGGCTTTGGGATTTGAGCTTAGAACTTACTCAAACCTCTCAAAAAAAATAATAGAATTATTAAAATCATAAATTTCGATTTTCAAATATAAAAAATAAATTTCTTGAGATTCTTGGCCAACAAATAAATATATATATATTTTGATAAATTAATATATATATATATATTATATTTCTTTATGAAATATAAATTATCTATATTTTTTAAAATATTATTATATATTTTAAAATATAATTAATTTAAAATATAAATAATTTATAATATTTAGAATAAATAAAATAATATATTAAAGATAATTATATAAGAAAAAAAATAGATAAATTTAATTTATTTAAAATAATATATATAAATATAAAATTTATTGATATTATTAATTAT